>JAIUND010001274.1:0-38684 GCA_034699125.1 Gisinianus flammeolus | reverse complement strand
TACACGTGCGTGTCGCTGTTAAATTTAGCTCGACATTCAAACTCAAATATCTTCTAAACTAGATAGTAGTATCTGACCCGTTCTTCTATGTAGAACTCCATATAGTTTTCATGATTGCATATGACTATGTGGATAAGAAAACCCGCCGTATACCAGTATCTAGAAGTCGAGGTATTTGAGTTTCTCGATGATTTTGTAATTAAAAAAATCACGAAACAAATCGTCATATATTTTGTTCGAATTCAATTAAACTTTGTAAATTAATTAAAAATATTTGAATTTTTTTTACAAACTAACTTGTATAAAATAGCCTTTCTGTTATTATAAAATGTTTTTCTGCATATTAATATGAAAGAAAGTGAAAAATGGTACACGGCGGGTTTTGTTATCCACGACTTCATATACAATTCTTAATTTTGTACTTAGAATTATTGCATGTATGTTTGCTTAAATTTTGGCTGGTCAATTATAATTATAGATGATCATACTGTTAAATTGTTTTACAACAAACTTTTATTGATCTACTTCTAAAATTTTGTTTAAAAAAAATGTGACTTATGTTAATAAACTTTTATTAATTTACTTACAATGGACATCCGGCAATCGTCTGACGGAATTTTTTTTCAAATCAAACCTTTCCTATGCAGTTTGATGCCCAGAATTCAATGGGAATGGTCATTTTCCCGAATGCCCAGCACTTAAGGCTCAAAATCGGTTTAAAGTTTGAGCACATCGAATAAGTATCGCTGTTTTTCCCCTCTCTCACGTACAGCCTCTCGTGGCACAATATGCAGAACGCGATGCGGGTTCAAATCCCTACCAGCGCATTATATTTTTTGCTTCTATGTTTTCCTTCCTAATATTATGCATTTATTTTTTTAAACGTTGTTTCATAACTACTTTTATTTTTATGTAATTGTTATGAACTTAAAATGGTATGCGTAAATAATTTAAAGATTCTGCAATGGAATGAACGTGTAAAATAATAGCTAAAAATGTCAAATCTCTATTTAAACTTGAAAAACAATAACGACATTAGAATTTATTTGTCTGTAAATTCAAGTTACGAATTATCTTTATGAAAAGGACTAAAGTACAAATCAGTACTTGTTCTCAAAATTATAAATCAATTTGTTTGTGCCACAAAATTTTGAAACCATGTAAAATTTAAGAAAACTTAAAGTTTTATATCATTCGTCTTTTTGCTTGTCGTCGTCCTTCAGATATTCATCTTCCAGAACTAGTCGCAGGAATTTTTCTGTCTTCAATCTGATTCACGCTTTGCTGTGGATCATTTTCACTTGGTTTGTCTGCGGATTCGCGGATTGATAGTGTTCTCTTTGTAAGAACGGACTCTTTTCACATTCCATAACATGGTAATCGTAAAAAAGGGAGAAGAACAGATGATTTTCTGACATTGGCTACATTGAATAAAAGGGGCTTCCGTACACGACGATACTTGACATTCTTTTTCTCTAAACGAGAAAAAAATTTCTTTTACTTTCAAATTCTTTTTTAATGTCCAGTAGTCCAGCAGCAACGTATCATTGGCTCAAAACTTGGTGCTTGTAAAATAAAATGAGCCAGTGACTGCAATTTGAGGACACAGTTTCTGTCCAAGAAATTTAAGTCATGTAATGCTGCATACTCAAAGCTTTTCTTTGCTAGAAACTTGTATTGTCGAATGAAAGTTGTATCCAGCGGTTGACAATACGCGGCGTACATTTTTCTGGCAGTCCATCTTGTCTAAACATTTAGTACAAATTTGGGTTCATTTGAGCACTCCAATGGTCAAAAATCAAAAGAAAATTTTCTTTAGGTACAGGCGCAATGACTTTTTGTAGGAAGTATGAGACATGTGACGATGTCAGTTTCACAGAAGCACTGCAAGTAACTGTCAAATTTAGACAAGGAAAAACTGTCTCCTCCACCCGGGGGCACATCTTGCTTTTTGGCTCTTGCAGTCACACGTAGAAATCTCCAAGTAATACTCTATCCAAACTGATCGTTGGTTGAACAGTATAGGAATGCGTTCCTTTATTCCTTGGAGAAAAACTAGACCCCCATGCTTTCTTCTCTCGCTTCCAAGGAAGAGTTTGATTCGGAAGAATTTCGCAATTGAATCCAACTTGAGCCGTATTCCACACAACCGACAGAGGGTAATTCTAAAGAGCGGCTTTAAAATCTACTCGAAATTCATTTGCAGCCTGCTTAAGTTGCTTAAAATCCACAATTTCTCTTCGAAGTTCCTGCATTTTTCGAGACATGATCCTCTTTCTGCTCTTAAAACTTTCTAACCAGCCATTGGCTGCGGTGAAGTGAAAATTTGGGAATTTTGAAGATGTTTGTATTCCCCAGTTTCTCAAATCCATGTAGTGAATTGCTTTAAATCACTTGACTCTTTAAATCGTTGAAAAACACTTTCTTTTATGAATTTAAGTTTGTCAAATCGGATCCCAAAATTTTGATTTGTTCTCGCCATTTTTCAATATAATTTAAATCTTTTAAAGAATCATATTTGGACTTCAACGTTTCAAATTTCCATTTCTTTGTCTTCATTTCTCCATCGTAAAGTTGGAGAATTTTTCTCTTTTGCTCCAATGGCAAATAATTAATTTCTGATCGAACAGCAACTCCATCATCATCAACATAGTCGACATCTACTTTGGATCCTGTCATTAAAAATATTATTTTATTATTTTTTAACCAATATTTGGATTTCATTTATTGAATGTCTCCAAAATATTTTATTATTGTATACTGATGCCGTTTTTGACATACATTTTGAAAAAACACATGTTGCAACTGGGATATTCCACATCAACTTCTACTCTTCCATGCAGGTTTACATTTTCAATTCCTTTTAATTTAAAATTCTTTAATATGAACTTTGTGAAGCATTGTCTTGGGATATCCTTGGGAAAGTACAAAGATAGATAACTTCCCGTCCCTTCCAGCACGTCCCACTTCATGCTAAGGCCTTGTTATTTCACGTTTCTCAATTTTTGGATTCTCAAAATGTACAACTAGTCTCAAATCTCCGGTTTCGTTCATTCTCGCTCCCTATACATACACAAATTGTTATGTTCCACTCATTCATTTTACATATTTTTCTGTGTTAGGATTTAGAAACAAACATTAGGGAAATGTAGAAACACAATGTATCTAACCAATACATACCTGTTTTATTCAAAATTCATACGGCGAATTTACAGGATCCACTTGATTCGTGGTTCGAGACAGAGTTTTCATTCTTGACATTTTTGGGAGTACTGCATTGAAAATTACATGAGCGAGGTATCAAAAACCTATTCCCATTATTCACACAAATCTCACAAAGATTCCCAGCCGCTACTATGGGTATTACTAAGAACAATACCCAACTCACTCTAGTTTTTACCAGTTTTAGATGGACCCTACTCAAATACTAAAATGTATGTGAATTTGGATGTGAAAGATGCAACGCATATTTAAAACCGTTTCCGTTTACATTTAATTTTTTACATGCCTGATGGTCGTTAATATTGAGAGACCTAGACTGTCGCGCCATTGTCTCCAGTTTCACAAAGACTGGGTTTTTTCTTATTTGTACAGATGCGTATACACGCAAGTGCTAACAAAATTCCCACTAGCGCGAAATCCATGTTCATTTTACATAGTAGTCATTTCAATAGTAAAAGTTACCTGGGAAAATGAAGAAATTAGCTGTTTAAATTGAAACAGGATTTAAGGAATTAATTAAATCCGGTTTTTTTATCTGAAAGCCAGTTTGTCTATAAAAATGACTGCAGCTCCTTGTCTTTTACGCGGGAAACGTGGGCAGGCGTACCCCGTTTTGAAATGCTTCTGACCCCCCTTGAACCAGAAGTCTCTCGCTGAGAAATCCGGGTGCTGACTGTCCCACTGAGCCCCCGCCTCTTTTGGTTGTTTCTTGCCCCGGATTGGCTAACCCGAGATAATTTATGCAAAAATCGAAACGGGTCGGATCTGTGTAAGTAGTATAAATCATTAATGTAAAACGAATTTGTTTTTTTAAAGTGTAAAACAAAGTTGAGACGTATGTTTTATTTCTGTAATGTATTACATTGAGAAAATTATTACATGTACTCATGTACGTTTATTTATTTTTCATTAGAAAGGAAGAAAAATCCTCTCGATCTCTAGATTGAAAAAAAATATCGTGAAAAGCCACACATTGACTTTGTCACCTTTTATTTCCCAGCGCGCGTAGGCGCAGTTTTCCCCGAACTCCCTTATTACATTAGGGCTAACTGGAAGATCTTTAAAACTAGAGTAGTCGCAGACCAATTTATGATACAAAATAAATTACCTAAAATCAATATTAGTTCAAGTTCGATTATTTCAACATTAAATTTAAACTAAAATTTAATTGACATACGTTTGAAAAAGTACATTTTGTGCTTTAATTTTCAACATTTTTTAACTATTTAACATCAAAATTCCAAAACCAAACACTGACTTTAATCAAACAATCTCTTCTGCATTTGGGTATGCCAAAAACGACTTTGTACATGTGAGCTGTAGGTAAATTTGCGTATTATTAAAGATCAGTTCAATAATAATATTCTTAATTATACGTTCAATAATTTCATTACATAGTTTTTCAACGTATGATAGCTCTATTGTTGTTTCCTTGTTATTGGTGTATATTTATTAAGTTTAGACGATCCATATTAGGCATGGAAAAGTGTAATTAAAACACTGTGAAAAACTCTGAAATATGGTAAGATATGGATGTAATTCTATGATTAGTAGTAACCATGTGAATAAGTACAAATAGTGAAAAGGGTTGAAAATGGAGAATATTGCTAGTAAATTAGGGTACGTTTTTTTACTATGCTGGACCAACCCTAATACTACTTCCAAATATGAAGTATGTTTTGTAATTACAAGGAAATATTTGTAGTTTTTTTGTAGTTGTACAAATGTGTGGAAACAACATTTAAAAAAAAGGATATTCCCAGTATTGTCTTTGAATTCCACATATGAATTCTTTTATTATTTAATGTTTTTTGCAGTTTTGTTTTCAAATAAATCTACTTTAATTCGAAGTAAAATCTAGCGTTTTTATTTTTATACACACCAAACACCACAATAATAAGAATTTATACAAAGGACTCGTAAGGAGTCCACAAATTTAAAAGAAAAGAAGCTATATATTTATTTTGCGACTCTCTCGCACACACATCGATACGCCATAGTATGGCGGCAATACAGAAATACATGTATATTCATATATTTCTCTAGTCTTGTTTTTAAATTAAATATTTGTCTTGGTTCTTGTACAAATGTTTTTGAAATATCAGTGTAAAAAGCCTTGTGTGCATTTAAAATTGTGTGTCTCACCTGGCCTTGGCAGCGTCTTTTATGAGAGAAAAATATCTCACTACTAACCCTAGATTTACAAACTAGGGTTACCAGCATTTTTTAGCAAAAAATATTTTTCCTGGTAAGAAATTGCTGTAATATTTTAAATACTTCTTTAATCTCCTTCAATTTCAAACAATAATAAGAAATAGTTGGAATCGCCCAAAATGACCACTCGATGGACAAAAGTTTCTGAAGCAGTAAAAGAAGAAGGAGGGCAGGACCAAAAGACACGAGTACGCCGTTATGGAGCAAATAAAAGTCTCGAGTATTTACAGTTTAAAGTTGCCAGAGAGGACGGAGCGGATATTTACAAGCCCAATTCTCCTAGTGAACTCAAGAGATTGTCAGAGGGAAAAAAGGGGACAGAACTTACGGCAGATGAACAGATGGTGATGGAATTTGTTGGAGCAGATTTGGATAGAACCATGTCCATAGAAGAAATTGTCGATGGTCCAAAAGTCCCAGTATTGTCAAGGGAAGAAAAAGATCAAATTGAAAGGTTACCCTCCTGGCTTCAATCAATGATCACTGCTCAATTCTCTTCAATTCAAAAAGAGTACAAGGGCGAAACTGCGAGATTTATTCGAGCTGTGGCAAACAGGGTGGATCGGAAATATAGATCAAAATTGATGACTGGTGGTAATGAAGATGTATTTGTGATTCGGGGAGAAGGAGATAGGGACTATCGGGATAATAATCAATTAAACTATTACAAATTGAATAATGATGAAGTTGAAGTGGATATTGGAGCTTCGGGAAATTCTTCAAAGCAGCAAGTGAGCAATCAATCTATTGCGGTTCAAGTTGTACACGCAGGTCTTACGCATTCTTATTTTTAAAACACCTATAGTTATATACTTGAATATTTACATTTCCCTAAATGTGTAAACAACATTTTTGTTTTCGCATCATTTACCTGTTTAATGTGTGTATAAGGCTAGTAAATGGAAAACGCAAACTCATAAGCATGAATGGGACTATTGGCAACCACCTCACGTCTCTCGAGCCAATTTAAAATTACGGGTAGCTTTACAAACGCGAGCAGCCTATTCGGATTTGGCTACTGTTGCAGAAGATGAAGATTTATTGAATGTGGACCAAGGAGTCGTGGAAAGTGATGATGATGGGGTCATAGTTGACAATAAAAATCACTGGGTCAACATTTTTGATGAAGAGGACACTGTGAAGCATGCTGAAGATCAAGTGTGTATCTATTCTTGTACACTCTATTTTCAAAATAAATCTCAGCTTTTTGCTCTATCATGTAGATCTAGAGCTTTACGGAAGCTTGTTTCAAATTTCAGTTGGAAAAAGAGTTGATGCAATTGAGGAAATTTAAACCAGAGGAAAAGGAAAGGCTACGACAAGCATGGGAAAATGCAGAAAATGTTAGAAGTACGGAAAAAACTTTAAAACATCGTAGAAAAACTGCCAAAAAACGATGTCATCTCTTTGTTTCCATACGTGGAAAACGAAGAAAGAAAAGGAGGCTTCTGACTCGAGGTTATTTCCGCGATCGCAGTAGACTTTTCAATCAAAGTTGTGGTTCATTCGTGTAAATAATCCTTATTTATGTAAAGTATTCCCTCGTCATCCTGCAAACATACTTGCATAAAATATGCAGCCATGAATTAACAATGTTAATATTATTGGATTTGTAGAAACGCGCCTAAATTGTCAGACCGAACATACAGATTTGATTACACATTTCACAATTACTGTGTGACACTCGTTTCCTGGTTCTGGTTCAAATTCCTCATCATTTTCATAATCACTCTGAATGCCCTTGTTCTTTTTGTGGAAACAAGTAACTATGTATTGGATGAAATTACAAAAGTCATTGGCGACAGACAACTTTTACTGTTCGAAATTACTGACAATGTACAAAGATATTTTTCATGAATTACATGTAATACCATTTTTGTACTCGCGAGAAGTCATAATAATTCAATTCCAAATGACGTAACGATTGAGTTTTATGCCTGTTGACAACTTTTTTCAAATAGCATACTAATCCTCAATGCAAGTCCAATTAACTATGGCCGTTTCACTTTCAGTTTTTTGTTGCAATCTACTTGACTGAATTTTTGCTGAAAATATATGCTCATCCATACGGATACTGGAGATCGGGTTTCAACTGCTTTGATTTCCTTATATTGATGTCATCCATGATCAAGGTTTACTGCACTTCTTTCACAAACCAAAATACATTAGTCGCTTTTTTCACAATCGCGGAGGACAGTCTTTGCACAAAATAAACGAAATGTTCAAAATGTTGAAAAAAACGTTTTTTGTTAATGCAGCTCGCCTTCGACTGGACCGACTCTTCTGCATTATTTAATGAAATATTAAAACCATTTCTAATTATTCGAGCTCTTCGTGTTCTCCGTGGGATTTCCCTATCAGTTCAACTGCAGGTGTTGGTGACGGCATTGGTTAATACGATCAAATCTCATGCACTCAGTGTCGTCATTCTTCTGATTCTGCTTCTATTCTTGGTTTCCATTGTCTCTTACTTTGTATTCGGAGCGAGTCTACCCGCATACTTTGGCAGTGTTGGTCGGGGAATGCTGAGTCTTGTAATATTTCTCACGGTAATAACCTTTTCACAATTATGTTCATTATTATCTACATGTTTCCTTCCATAAAAGGTATTTCATTTTTTTCCAAATATTTTCATTCTACTGTAGATTGACGGCTGGACTGATTTACATGACGAACTGGTAGCAGCGAGTGGTGGTGGTGCAACTATATTCATTCTAGTTTGTATAGTTCTGGGGAATTTTTTGTTCTCCAATATTTTTGTAGCCATTATTATACTAAAAATTTCGGAGGCCACAGATAGCTTTCGTGATAAACAACGAGAACAACGAGAGACGGTGGTTCGACTAAAAAAGGAAAAAGTCTTCCGCCGCCAGAAACTGGATTTGCGACAATTACTTGCTCGCCAGAGAACCTCTGCCTTCACTGATTTTTTTTCCATCGGGTCTCAATTTCAAAAATTGCTTTGTCATGATGATTTTGTCTCCATGACGGATGTCGTCACTTCCCCTTTATGGCTTGATAGTGTGTACCAGTCCATGCTCCGCTCAAGTCATACTGCTAACGTGTATGTATATGGATTCGACTTTATATAGTACAATAGGTGAATGATACATAAAAGCTGTACTGATGGAAATTCAATTTAAAGTTTTGAATTTCTGTTATCGGAAAGGTTAATGAATTTGCATCGAGAAATGGCAGATAATTTATTGGAACAATATCGTTTCTACGGAGAAAGCAGTCTGGCCTACACCCCAATTAGAAGAGCAAGATACAATAGATATTTAAGAATGAAAGCAAAACTTGCACTCATCAAGCAAGAAATACTCAAGTCTAGAGAAAATGATGAAAAAGTTCATAAAACAATGATACACTTTCCACGTAGCCAGCAAAAATGACGGAGAACAACCCAGCAGTATATTTGATATGAAAATCTATGACGAACTACAAAACGAAAAATGTTGAAAAGACAACTCCAATTTTATTAATTGAATTAGTATTTACTGAGTATGGACTTTCATTTCATTCTTGAAAATATAGGAAACTAAGCATACCTTCATACTACGTTCTGTTTTCATCGACTATGTCATTGTAAGGCACCTGCACATAATAAATATTATATACCATAATAATACTAATGAAAGAGAGCGTGAGAAACGGACAAGTTGTGCACATGCAAATAGACTGCACTCACAATGCAGCTACCCATCCTGATGCCCTAGTTCCGAGACCAGCCCTACATTTTCCGGACTATTGGTGGTCGCCGAGAACGAATATGACCATCACCCGTCCCCGTTTTCAGGATTTTGGCCATTAAAAGCCCACGAAGTTAAAAATTGATAAGTACGTGTTTTTGAGTGATTTCACCATACAGAAATTTTTGAAAAGAATGTTTTCGCGCCAAAATCATGGACACTGATGAATAGACGATGACGTGCCGATTTGAAAACATTTTGGAACAACAAAATCCGATGACGGATGACCGAATTATACTGATCTTAGTTTAGTAAGTTTTTTGGGGGGAAATTAGTTCGAAATTAGAAAAACATTTAGACTGCAAATTTAGTCAAAAAACTAATTACTAAATTATCATCTTTCAGTAATTATTCAACCGTATATTACCAGACATTAGTTGCCCGGGAATAGGATCCGGGACATGATACCATTTGCTCTCGATCAAATAAAGAAATAAAGTGATGAGATGAAGACAAAAGAATTTCTCGCTCACATGATATCCTTTGCCACTAATAACGTCGGAAAAGAGTAGTCAAGAGACCGCCGTGTATGATTGAATAAAAGGAATACGGAGCAATACTTTTTACTATTATTGTCGCTAAATTTATTTATTATTCCGTCGTATTTTATTGTGCTTACCTTATTTATTAGATTTTATATTTACAATAATTATATTAATTGTAGGGAGTCAATTTCCTTAGATAGATTTATTGGATAGGAGTGTTTATACTGGTCATACGAGACCGAGTTTCATTTCAGTAGTGAAGTATCAGATATTTTTCTTACAGCATCATGGCATCAGCATTTTCTTGTGTGGAAAATCATCCGATGCCAGTCCATCGTCGATCGCTGGGAAGATAAAAAGTAGTTGAAATGTGATACTTTTTTATCATGTAGAATCGTACATAATATTAGCATGCTTTGCATAATATCTTAATCTGAACCTCATATTCTTGCATTTGACTTTTACCGTAAGAAAATATGCATGTTTGTGTTTGTGAATCGTGTAGGTGCAGTTGTGCCTAACATTAAATATGTAATTTGACCTCTACACGAGGCCGAAAAATATATTTCTTATCTAATAATAGTAATAATCTTACTTGAACTTTTCAAGGCGAAAAGAAGAGAGAAAACATACCTAGTAGGTAAAATGTTTAAATAAGTAATAAGTAGGTATTTATAATGCTTATTTTAAACATCGTAGGATATTCATGAATTCAACTGTGGCATTGATTCATCCTGTGAGCACACATCACTTTATATATTTAATTAAACTTTCAATTAATGTCGCGAAATGAAACACACCATTACACAAAAACCAGCCAATTTCTTAATTAGAGTATATATAATGTTATATATACTCTACGATTTTTTATAATATATATTTACAGATAAGAAATAACCAAGGCCCGTTATCCCTTCTTATCTTCGACTGCCTGTACTTCTAGGGGAGAGGGGCGCAAAGAAGGGAGATGGGGGGCCTCGGAAGTAACTAAGTTTTTTTTTAAAAGGCAGAAAGTACAAATACAAATATCTCTCAATACTACACTAAGGCCCTTGTTTTTCCTCGGATGCCCCTACAAGGTCAGGACAATTTTTCCGGTACCCTAAAAATGCATATTGTCATTAATTTTTTCCGACTTATGTGACCACAATCACAAAATTCATTTTATTCTTAAATAAATCATTCCGAATAAAAACACGGGTAACTACGGGTTCAACTAAAACTTAAGTCATTGGACTGCAAATGCAAGGGATGGGAGTTACAATCGCATTCCGTCAATTAGGGTGGACCAGAAGTCGTCAAACAATAAAGCCAGCAATGTACGCTACAACATTTTGTAAAATCATAGACAACTGTTGGTATGTTGTCAAATTTTCCGGGATTTTGCTGTCAAATTCTGTTGCTGGCTTGATTTCACTATCTTTGTTCAATAAATCATTTGGTACACTTAGAGGATTGTAGTAGTTGTTTTCCAAAGGTAAAGGTAAACAATTGCCGGTTATCTTTGGCTTACGTTTAACTGCTAATATTCTTTTTAGAGTTTCAATCAGTTAAATTACATTTGAATTATTATTGTAGCCCCCACGTGAGCAAAAAATTCCAAAAATTAAATCCAAAATTTCCTGGCATAACTTAACTTGTTAAGTAGCTACAACAATACACAACCATAACAATTAACACTGCAACAACATGTTTCACGTACGTGTCGACAACAACAAACACTTTTTGCTGTTAATGGCGGACTTTCTGACGTACGTAATAGTATTTTTTTTGTGGGCTCCATCTTTTGTTGATGCTGTTAGCAAGGAATCTTTAATTTGCAATAGTTGACGGCGCCAAGAAATTTCGAACTGAGACCGTTCAAATAACATGGCTCTTGATTCGTCTATTGCCACCTGTACCATTCTAGCCACTGGTTCAGCGTATGCGGAACAAGAATAGCCTGCACACTTGAAGGTGATGCCGTATTTGTTGAGCACAGAACTGGGAACATGCATATTTTAATGCAACGAGCCGTACCATAAGCAAGAAAACAGCACTTTGAAAAATGCCTTGAACACACATGATCCGTTTTTGGACATATTTTTTGTTGTTGGTTTGTCCAAATTCCATCCATTTCAATCTGCTGTTTTTATTTCTTGGTAGTCTACATGAAAATGCAAACAAAAGCGGTTTCCAGGGAGATGAAGCACAAAACTGGCTGTATTAGCGGTGTTATAAAAATGGTGTATAATATAAATTTACCCATGAAAACTTTGAGTTTTATTGTGTCGTAATGGAATTAGCCTACACTTGTCTATGGCGCGAATTAGCCTACACATGCGTCATGTCAATAGCACGAGCTATTCACATGATGTGCTTTTGGAACACATTTAATGTGCTTCTGGAACACATTTAATGTGCTTCTGGAACACATTAAAGAAATAGGCGAGACATTGGCATAGGTAATACGTTAATAATAGAAATAAATTTGAAAAAGGTATTCCTTTGTCACGAATTTGGAGTAAATTGTGAATAAATAAATGAGTAAGTAAATTTTGTCGGTAATTAGAAAGAAGAATGGAAGTACTATTTATTCAGTTTTGACATGGCGCGTTTAATCTTATTTTGCTTATGTTTTTTCTTTTGTTGACATTTTTTTATAAATTTTGCTATTTGTACGTTTCCGTGGCATATTTTCAGCATGTGGAATATCAGGATAAGTACTGATATCATTTATATTCCCCACAATCTCCTTTTCAAGTTTGTCATTTTTGAGTCTTTCATTTTCAATTCTGTCCTTTTCAACTCTTTAATTTTCTTGCGTAGCTGCTTTGTCTCTCTGGTGTCTCTCTCTCGTGGACTTATACAGCTCATGAAATTGCTGCATATGTAAACCCTTCTTTATCTCTCGCTCTCGCTTCTAAAGAATTTTCAAAAAATATTAATTTAAAAACAGGTAAGAACTCGTTTACGCAAGACAGCAGAAACATGTTGGTCAAGTTATTTACTGTAAAATTGGGTTGATTTGCGTCGACAAGAGAATCAACAAGGGCAAAAACTAGTCCCATTGCCAAGCCAAAGAACTTTGTTCTCGACTCAGCCATCTAGAAACAAGCAAAGTTCACTTACAAAAACAACAAAATGGCAAAAAAACGATTAAATAAAACAATTTGGTTTCACCCGTGAACGAAAATACAGTTCTTTATTGCAGTGGGACAAACAGCAACTTCACCTTACGCAAGGTTTCTGAAGCGCTCGTCCCTTGCATGACGAATTTTCATCAAGTGATAACACAATAGTTTAGAGAAGTGGATTGCATTGGAATTCTTTAAAAACCGTGGATTAATAAAGAATTCCAAAGCAATCCACTTCTGCAAACTATCATATTTACAATGGACGGTGGATACCAACAAATCAAAAGAAGTGATAACATCTTTGTCGTTTATGAACAATCAATATAGATGCATAAAAAACGGGCCAACATACAGCGGAGGAGAGTTTAAGTAGTACGATAGCCAGACATTTGGAAGCCAAATAAAAGATTAAAGAATGATCAAGGCCACAACGTTTCGGTTACAAATAGGCATGTTGTAGCCGCAATCGCGAGATGTCTTTTAAAAATTTTGAAAGTGAGCGCACTTGACTTTGTTCCTTGGCTGCTGGAAAATTTTACAATAATACGAGAGCATAGTACCATTTTGGCTCTTCATTGCCAAGGAACGAAGTCAAGTGCGCTCACTTTCAAATTTTTTAAAAGATTTCCTCAAATTTTTTAAAAGGTTTCCTCAAATTTTTTAAAAGATTTCCTCAAATTCCTTTTCTGAAAACTGAGTTTTTTATTTTAATTCTGTGCAAGTACTACAAGAATTAATTATATTGTGACATTTTTTCCATAATAAAAATAGTTCTATAACAGGTGTGTGAAGTGTCATCCATTTAATGTAAGTCAATTAATTACAATTAAAACTTAATTAATTCGTATAGGATTCCACTATAGAAGCATAGTATTGCATAGTATTGTATAGTAGAATACTCGGAAAGGCGGGGCTTAGAGGAGAGAGAAAGGCTCAATAATTGTTAATCCGACAGTAAATATTCAGCTTTACAAACCCAGATCAATTAAAGCGGCTACAGTTTAATTACAAGTTCAACTACAATTGCATTAAAATATTCCAATATCCAGCTTTGTAGATTTTATGAATCAAAAAATTGTAGAATCATTCTGCTTTGCAAATATTTCTTTGTTTTTTTAAATTTATTTAGTTGTTGTCACGTAAATTACCAAACCTCCTACCCAAGAATTTTATAAAGGGATTTTGCATGGTCATTTTCTTTATAAAGGGATTATCCCTCTATGTTGTATATACTCTAAGTGTATAGGGCCAGGGAAAAGTGGTGATGTATAGGGCCTTGTTATAATCCGGGCATGTGCAGGGTAGTGTCGATTTAAAATATATAAGTATAAATCTTGCATCTGATAAATATTCTTAGTTGCTGTTATGAATCCTAGTTTAAGTTGATACTACATGCATAGCTTATAGGCCGTAAGAAGACACATTTAAAACTATAGCTTCATTCATGTTAAAAGTACTACTGTGGAACGTTTTTACCGAGTGTAAGTCACGGAAATAATTAATGCTTAAATATGGATGTTCCATCATTTGAATTTGATATTCTCATCGAAAAAAATGCCCGTAAAAAATACACATGCCCAATGTGTCAAGAGATTTTGATTTTTGTAAGTATACTGCTATTTAAAAATAGGAAGGGTATATTGTTGTTGCATAATTACCGATGCTTATTATAAAATTTTGTAGGCAACAAAGACAAATTGCGCTCATAGGTTTTGTAAATACTGTATAACAAAATGGATGATGCATTTCGATGACTGTCCAACATGTCGACAAAAAGTCCTCACAAGAGCTCCACATACAAGAACAGACAAATGGATTCAGCAATTATTTAACTTGTCAACACCAGAATTCCGCGAGGATCGAGAAATGTGTGTTAGTTATCGGAAATTACAACAAGTCAAACTTGAATTGGTTAGGAATGAAGATGTTGGGAAACGAGGAAACTGCACTAATCGTGTGGAAGAACTTAATAAACACAAAACAAATGAACTTCCTCTCAGATCAGATTTATCTAACAGCAAAAGTTGCGGTTTGACTTCAAAAATTCCAAATGGCTCTTCTGATGCTGCTCTGGAACTTTATATGACAAATTCCTTATCTTTTCCCTCTTTGAATTCGTCCCAGAATCAAATGACTGCCGAAAGTGTCAATGGAAAACATGGCACTGGAACAAAGTACTCGGATGATATCACTTCTTTATTCGGAATTGGTTCTGTAAATCCAATCACGGATTTTACACAAATGGTTTCTCACAGTAATGAGGACTTGACGATTGATGCGGAAAATGGATCCCTTCATAGTTTTGATAGTACTTCTGCTAATATAAGTACCACCACTACAAATAATATGGATCCAAAACACGAAATAGGAGACAATGATGGTGATATTTTTCCACCGTCAGTCAACTCAGCTCGCACTTACTCTCTTCATTATCCAGACGCTTCTGGCTCTCCTATTACTTCCAGACTTCTCAGATTAGCAGAACTTACATGTCATGATGAGTTGGTTTTGGTAGAGGATAATGATGACGATGATGAGGAGGAGGAGGAAGATCCACGGCTACATAAATCATTCCATGAGATGAGCTCTAACCATAATAACGGTACTGGTGATGGCGATACCATTTCTGATCCTAGATTGACTTTACAAGGTAGAGTCAAAAGTCTATATATTTTGAAATTTTCCAAATTAAGTAATTTCCTTACAAATTTGCAGTACTCAGAGTTATTGAAAAGTATACTTTTCTCATCGATATTTTTAGATAATTCTCAAAACCCTGAAACTACCCAAATGAATTTGTTGAAAGCTGAGTCTATGCGTGCAAGGATTCAACATGAAATTGCTTTAGCTTCAGTGAGAATAGAAAAAAAATTCTAACATTGTCAATCATGCAATATTTATTTATATATGATTCTTTTAAACATGTAAATCATTTAATGTATTTCACAGTTACCTAGCTTGAGTCCTGCTCAGAATTCCACTCATGTCTTTTGTGGATACAAACAAGGCATTTCCGTCACATCAGCAAAAACAACAGCGGCAACGAAGACGACGACGCAACGAGAAAAACAAGATTTGCAGACTTGTCGGGAGGCCCTTTTGAATCTTCGACTTCGACTTTTGCCGCCAGTCAAAAAGCAACCTTCACCATTCAATCTTAGACATGACAATAAACGTATTCCAAATTCACAAGTTCAACTGATCTCTCCTAAAGGTGGAAAATTACACAAAATTGCCTCCGTGAACCTGGATAATAGAGAAACGATGAAAGACGTGAAACATCTCATGAAAGATACGGATATGTTTCCAAGCAAAGGTCACTCTGCTCACAAGTTTGATTACTATGGCCCTAAATGACAACTGCATACATTCGATGACGTTGCACAAAATCAATAAAACAACAGTAAAAAAATTATTTTCTATTTTTGATCACAGACCACAGTTCCAGAATCGCAATAAAACGCTACAAATTCGGACATGCAAACTTTCAAATTTAGCGTACACTTCTTTAATTTAATGTTTCACAGTGTCTGAGGTCTCGTATTTCTGAATATTGCAATTTTTAAGCAATGGAACAGAGTCGAAAAAAATTCCAAACACGACAAGAAAACTGTCCTGCATGTGTTTTAAAGGGGAAAATGGCATATTCACGCAAATAAATAACTTCTAAAGTTCACAAATGTTTGAGACAAAACTTGTATTACAAACATCACAGAAATACATATGCGTTTATTTTATTTTTAATTGGCTGCAATAATCTGCGACCCCAAGAGAGAATTATATACAGTCATATCATATGGACACTATTTTACTCATTGGATTGGAGGAACTTGAGGCTTGTTTTTAAAGAACGAAACGATAAACACAGAAAAATTAAAGAATGTCTATAATTCTTCAAAAGTACAAAGGAAAAAAAGTGATGAATAAAAATGGTTTTGGTGCTTAGTAAAATAAACCAGGTTTTTCGCGTTTTCTATATACTATATAGCCGCAGTCTACAACGCTCTCGTTGTAGATGTGGCATTGTACTTCACACATCGACGGACCAGGCGAGAGAATTGAGTAGAAAATGTGGCTGATGTAGAAACAGAATGGCATGACTTTGAGGGCTTTTGGCTCGCTACTCATCAACGTTCCACTGATTGTGAATCTACGCCACACGCTCGTTTCTCTCTTGCAGCAGCCTGTGAACACTTCTCCATATCACAACCGCTTCTGTAGTATCTAGTGCAACCTACAGGAGTGCGGACGGAGACCTGCGCCACTACCGGATACCAAGCCATCCCGAGCCATAGTAGAATTTACTCTGCTTCCATTTTGCCTCCTTAAAGTGTCCATCACACCATCGCAAGCAAAATGTGCAGTCTCGCTCAACGTGTCGGGGCCCATAGTGGTCAAAGTCTCGCAAACCAAAGTCTCAATGAGACTTGAGACTTTTTTTCTCAAGGCCTAAAGTTTCGAGACTTTTGAGACTGAGACTTTTTACTATGTACAAAGTTGATAAAATCCTGGAAGTGAAAAGCTTGTACTTTGCCTTGTTAATTTGATGCGTTGTGTGCTTGCATGGACTTCAACCCTTAAAACAACAGATTCTTTGTTAACATGTGTGTGGACAGCAACTTGACTTTTCATTCTTATACGTACATAGTACGTACGCATTACAAATTTGGCTCAAAATATAACCTAACTCAACCAAACTGAGTATATTTGTCAAAAATTATATACATTTCATAGCTTTGAAACAAAAATATTTGTAATATTCAAGTCTCAGAAAAGTCTCAAAAATCCCGAGACTGGAGTACAAAAGTCTCACGAGATTGAGACCACGAAAAACACGAGATGAGACCGAGACTCCCAGTTTCGGTCTCGTCTCCTGCCCACTCTAGGTCGGGGGATACCCTTACACGTTGAGTTCGACCATATGAGCAGAGCTTGGTGCTTAGTAGCGATTGGTTACCGCTCCTACAGAAGATAAAGTTACAAGAAATATCCTTGTACTGACCAAGGCCCTATATCCCCTCTTTTCCGCAGCTGCCCCCGTAGGAGGGGGCGAAAAGGAGAGGGATGTAGGGCCTTGGTACTGACCGGAAAATCTCGGAACAAATTTGAATTTCAAAGCTTCCTCAGAATCTTTGAATTGGTTTTAAATTTACGGCATATTGAAAGATCATCTACGGAGTCGATTAAGAATTAATTAAATTTCATTATTTAATTGCCTGAGGATGAGTACAGAGAGTACCTCGAAAGCTTTTGCAAATAAACTAAATTAAAAACAAAACAGAATATCCCACTATTATTGGTAACATATATTCCACTATAAATATGATATGTATTAACGTTATGCTTTTTACTGTGCATTTTAATCATTCGTCAATGTATAATATCGGCAGATTCCCCGAAGAAGGTCGCCAAAGTGCCTCCGAAAGCTCGGATTTAAAAAACATTTCCAAAGCAATCCCACTATTCTTCGTACTTTCGTTTATTCTGTATATTGTTCACAGCAATTAATAATGTTTGTTCCAAATGGTTTAGGTCTTTTTCAGACGATTGCAACAGTAAGTAACTTAATTTTTTTAGTTGTAATAATCGCATACTCAACTCGATGGGATACACGTATAAATTGTACTAACCAGTTGAATTCTCACCTTGTGTGTAGATTTTGGGGATCGCGTCTGTCTCTATAGCGTATAAACTGTATCGGGAGGCGACGCAATGGAATAGATGTGCTCAAACGTTGAGTGTGAATGAATGCCCGTATCAAGAACCGGAAGTTGCGTATCGATGTCGAGAAGCTCATAGACAAATGGATGCATTTGAAAAGTCACAAATTCAAGAGATTCGACGAGAGGATCCTCCTGTTCCCACACCAACTCCCTCCACCACCAACGTGACGGAAACAACACCAAAGAGTAAGGAAGAACAAGAGAAACCAAAAAAGGACAAGAAAAAGAAAGAAAAGAAACCAAAAAGCCGACAATTGTGGGTCTTATATGTTATGGGTGCAACGGAGGGTGCTTCGTTAATTGTCTGCGTAATATATTTTTTCATCCCACTTAATGGACAGCTATGCTTGGGGAAAATGTATAATATTTTGGCTTGCGCAGCTCTCAGTTTGACAACGTACTGGACCATTGCTCTCACCATCCTCTTCCATCAGATTTACAAAGGTCCGTACGGTGGGAGACTTTGTAGTTTGGACTCCACACGTCCAGCCTATAAATTTGGGAATTCGGATATCCTAGGCAAATGTTTTGAGGATTATTATCTCTGCCCAAATTCCATACTGGCATCATTTGGAGCCGCTTTGTCTATCCTTGCAGCCATTTTTCATTTTATTGCTTTCATTTCTTCTTGTTGGGATTGTCATACACAAATCGATACAAATGACTGGGGGGAGGCGAATGAAGATTTGCCACAGGAACTACTTGGAGTTCAGTCGGATCCCCCGCATTACCCGTTTGAAGAAGAATTTAGTTTAGATAAGAAGGGAAGAAAGAAAAAGAAGGGAGATAAGAGCAAAATAAAAACAACAACAAGAATGAAAAACTCTGTGAAACCCGTTTTGAATGTTTAATTTTTTTTCACTATACATTTGTGTATAGTATGTGTACTTCTCTCCCCGTTTTTTGTTTAAACGTTTAGCAGTTATTTATAAATTAATTTTTTCTTCGAGTACTTGTGCTCGAATATGATGAGGATTTTACTTTCGTAATATTACACTTTGATGCTTGACTCCAAATATAAATATAATAATGAGAGTAATTATATGTGTATAGACTGGGATGTGAATGAATAAAATAAATGATATAGCATAATAGTTGTTTGATTCTGATCCCTATACGGATCAAAGTATTCAATTACTTTAGATCTTTTATTTTACTTGAAGTGGAGAGAAATTGGGCTTGTTGCAAACTGCGGTGAAAGCCGCCACGACATACATGTAAGTATATTACGTATGTGGTACATTTCGTTTAGTCGGCATATCCACCCGTCTTAACTCTTGCCCTTCTTTTGCATTCTAGAAGCCTGAAATCAAATTCATTGAACATATAGTTATCAATTAAAGAATCCACATTTTCTTTGAAAAGAATCGCCAAATCTAGAAAGTAGGTGAGTGTCGGTAAAATAAAAGAAAATTGCCCTGTCTGTCTGTCCTTTTCAAGATAAAAACCGAATGTGTTGGTCAATTTACACGCGGTCTTTTGTGTAAAAGCATTGACCTGGCAGGAATGTAACGGATATTTTTTGGATCAAGTTAGATCAAATCGACATTTTCTGCTAAAAATTCGTTTCAGCCATTTTTAATGCTATATTTAGAGTGTAACTTTGCTTTTGTTTTGCTAGATATGTACGCGTGTAAACAAATGGGAGGCGGACCGAGCATGCGCACAAAAACTCCCATTTGTTTACACGCGTACATGTCTAGCAAAACAAAAGCAAAGTTACACTCTAAATATAGCATAAGTCCGGACAAAAAAATAAAAAGGAAAACTATATTGATTGTGTGTTTTTTGTTTTGCTTTGGTTTGTTGGACGCGGTTTCAGGTTGGGCGGTTACTCTGGCCCGACTGTCCCCCAACTTTCGGGTGGTTCGTTCTTACGATTCCGCCTGAGCTGAACTGAGCTGGGAGGATTATCAAATGATGGGACTCCACACACACCAAAACTCCAAAACATCCACCAAAACAATTTACTTTCATTTATCATTACATTTTCATTTACACAATTCTTTTGTTTTTCTCTTTAGACTTTTCAACTTGTTTTCTCCTTGGCACTGTCTCTGATGTGGACATTAATTTCTTTCACTTCACAAATTCATTAATTTCTAATAATATATTATTAGAGCCCTGCTTGTTCGGGTGATTTTCTCTATATTTATTTTGATAGGATTTGATCATTAAATATAACTAATATTTAATAATTTGTATTGAATCTCCATGCTTTTGATCGTTAGATCGTCTACTTACTATAGGAAATGAATATATAGTACAACATGAATTCACATAAAAATACATTTATTTTGTATATATTTAATCAATTCCACAAAGTTCTACATTAATAAAACAGGAAAAAACAACAAGTAAAATATTCAATTTTTTTCTAATAACAGACATAAAATGTGCACGCGGATTCCGCAGTATTAATTCATTTTCATTTTCGTACACCGTTCATTTCACAGCAATTTACACATTTGTTTCTCGGGCACTCCCACACAATATAAAACTCCTCCAGCACGTTATTTGTTGTTCTATAATACAAAGATCTTTTGAATTGAATTGAGCCAATTCCTAATTTTTTGGTTGCTGCACTTTCCCTCCATCAATCCTTTTTGTCATGATTGTTACTACATTAATTTCCAATTAAAAATATCATTTAATATCGCATATATTATAGGGAAATGCCGAATGATAAGGAAAACCTACGCATTTCCTTTCACAATGAAATTGGACAAGCACTTGAACTCGAACGAAACGGACACATGGCGACAAAATGTCCATGGTCAAATCGCATATAAAATGGGATCCTCGGCCCCCTTTGGAACGGGCCAGCCAGACAACAGTGACAACACACGTCAAATTACAGAGGTGAACGCAGAGCAAAGACAAGATCCGGATTATGTTTATGTCCTGGATTTCCCGGTATTTGGTTGGAGTTATTGGGGACATGTTGGGCATCATGGCGGTGGAGAATGGAATTAAGCCCTCCGATTCCACACTTCTGATGCCGGGGAAGTCCGGCCAGTCAACACAGCAGCCCGAATTGACTATATACAATCACAATTGATTTGCATCAAGTGGTCACACTACTTTCCACAAAATCAATATCGATTTAGTACCCAAGGGGTTGACCATTAGTGGTCCCTGGAACCTATGGCCAAGTCAAAAATGGACACTGAGGTGAATCAATATTGATTTTGTCGTTAACTGCCCACAAAACACCAATCAATATTGATTCAATCATGTTTCCTAAATCACAGTATTGATTTAGTACCAAAGGGGTTCATCCTAAGAGGGCCCTTCAACTTTCCCCCAAAAGGGTCAACACTGACCACAAATTACAAATGATTTACCAAAGCGTCTTCAAAATCAATATCAATATTGACCGCTATACACCTAAAATTTCAGGTATATATAGGGACGAATTTCCATGTTTTTTTGCTCATGTTAAATCAATTACGATTCCAAAACCACACAGTGGGACTCAGCGGGATTTGGGAAACATCTTGCGGGATCCCGGTTGTCACGTTGCCAGCTATGGTGGAAAATAAAGGGTTATGCACACATCAGGTGTAAAATAAATTAAATTAAATTCATTTCAAATTGCTATAGTCAGCAGAATTCCTTTATATTTAATTCAGAACTTTCGTGTGGTCATTTCAATTTAAACGAGTATTGACATAACTGCTATATATTTGTTTATCGACAGTAAAATTGGTTGTTCAAACAATTTCAGTTCACATTAGGAACACACACAAATTGGATGGTTATTAAATTAAATTGATTTCAAATTCAAATTGTCAACTCCATAACCTCCATGGCCATTTAAATTAAATGGAGGCCCAATTTCACAATTTGAATAGTGTTCTGTATATATTTTCACCGCGTTCTCTCTGAAAAATAAAATAGCGCGATGTGGAAACCTATATCAATATATAGGTTTCCACATATAGGTTTTCCTATATCAATATATACCAAATGGTTGTTTGCCTTTGCAAACTGGGGGAATTAAATGACAAGTATTATATAGATAACTTTCTGTAAGGCAAACTCATTGAGTGAATGTGGGTAGTGGAAATTAAACTTTAAATGCAGCAATCGAATTTTAATTGGACCGACACATTCGGTTCGGTAATCATTTTTCGTGTTGTTTGGCTATAAATGCTGTTGGGTTTTAGTTTTGGTTTAGTTGAAAAAATGAATGGGAAAAAGCTCCAGAAAGTTCAAGTCATTTTGAACGGGAATTCCACAGAGAAACATTATCAAAACCGTATACGAAATACGAAAAATGTGGAAGCAGTTGGATTTGAAATTGAATTACGCCTTGTTTTCGATGGTCTCGAAGATGGGTTTGATCCCAGTCACTTTGAACCACCACCAGCACCGAGACGATGACGATAAATCGGGTCAAATGAAGAGTTGCAATTCCATCTGGCGGAAATTCCTGTTCAAGTCCTGGCAGTCTGTACTATTCATTCAGATTGTCTTCATGTCCGTCCGAACGCTCCAGTCAGCTTTCTTCTCTGGCGGTCAACACCCGAACTGGGACTTCATGCCCATAAATCTTATCTTTTGTGCTGGCTATGCCGTCATGTTCGCATTTGTTCATTACATGTTTGACGCCGGACTGGATCTGAATGTCAAAATCTACAATCAAATCCTCAAAACACGCAGTAACAGAGATTCAAACAAATGATGAAAAGGATTTTTAATGTGTGTGAATTCTTATTTTGGTTGTCAGATGAGTTGACTTTGACTTTGACTCCGCCCCTCGAAAATTCAAATTCAACTGCTGCTGGAGTTGGAGGACCTGGAAAGAAAACTCTCATGGAGTTTTTCATCAGCTTCTTCTCAATCGGACTCTACGGCTGTTTGGTCATCTACCCGGGTTTGTACTGGGTTAATCCGAATATTCCAATCCTCTGGATCTCGCTGGTGCCGGCTGATTGGAGGAATTCTCAAACGATTGCTCTCTGTCTGTCATTGGATTCTTTCGTCCTCTTCATACTGCTCACATGGAATATTTACTTGATTTTCCTCATTCTCTCGTTCGTCATGACTTCTCCTGCGTCTGCGTCGTCCGTCATTCAGAAAATCCACCGGGTTTTCTTCAATAAAGCAGGAGCCAGTCGTCCAGAGCCATCATTGTCATTGCCATTGGAGCAGCTCATCATGTTCGAGTCTTTGAAGGACTTCCGAGAGTTGGAAACGACACTCAAAATGTTCAACTTGGTGTTTGCGAGCAGTCTTTGGCTATTCAAGCAAATTTGTTTGTTCATGGGGATTTTGGGCGGGTTCTCAGCCATTCGAATCTCTCATCGTAATCCTCTGTTGGCCATCATTTACAGTTTGATGAGTGTGGAAGTTTCCATCGCTTACATTTCCGTGTTCGGGCTCGCATTTGCAGTGACGGAGAAAGCAGAGGAGCTCCGACGAGTCATTGGATTGACATTCTCGGGGTTAAAGGACCTCCGTGAGCGACGATACTGTCAGACAATGTTGAGGTCCTTTCCACGGATGCTGATGAGTGTTGGTGGATTTCAAACGATTGAACGAGAATCTGTTCCAATTTTCGTTAATTTCCTGGTCGGGCAAATTGTCGGGCTTCTCCTGATGGCACGCTGAATTTGGTTTGAATATCACAATCGTAATTTAACTTTAAGAAACAATTTAAGAAGAGAGTAAATATATATACTGTCCATTCGGATAAAAATAATTATTGACTTTTTTTTTGGAGTTGGCGCGCGGACGAGGATGCGATGTCCTTGGAACTTGGAAGCGAAAAAACTTTTACCTTGGTTTTGCTTCCAAATTCCAAGGACATCACATCGTCGCTCCGTTTAATCCAAATTAAGTCAAAAAATTATTTTAATACGAACGGACAGTATGTAACTTTGAAATTTGAATGGTTGATCGCGCGGGAATAAATTCGTATATGAATTTTAATTTAAATATTTTTGTATAGTTTAGACAATTTAATGAATGTCATTTTCTGTTTTGTATTAAACTCTGTATATTAAATATAGGCTTAAATTCAAATGAAGTTGTGGATAAGAAAACCCGCCACATACCATTTTTCACTTCTTTGCATATTAATATGCACAAAAACACATGGGCTATTTTATGCAAACAGTTAGAAATTTGTAAAAAAAGTGTAAATACATTTTTAATTAATGTACAAAGTTTAGTTAAATTCAAACAAAATATATGATGATGATTTCTTTCTTGTGATTTTTGAATTACAAAATCATCGTGAAACGCCGTCGGCACCAAAGCGGCCAAAACAGAAAACTCAAATATCTCAACTTATAAAAAGTATATATTCTTTGGCGGGTTTTCTTATCCACTTCCTCAAATAACAACAGCTGTCGATGATTTTTTTAGACTAAACGTCCGTTCCAATTTCCAATTTTTTATCGTTATATAGATCAAAATCAAACTCTTTTATTTGGTTACGTCATGACAAAAATACATTCACATTTATATACTTAAAATGTTATTAATCTAAACATGGTAGACATGATCATCATCATGAGGATGAAAATCATTGGAATATTCCTCGGGTTTGGGTCCACAGCACATGGGGAATTTGAGTGGGGGGAGGGGAAATGGGGTTGGTGGTGGCGGTAATTGGGTCCATTCAAAATGCAATTTGAGTTGTCGAGGACCCCAAGAAAGGGACGGCTCCAGCGATTCCTTCAGTTTCTATATATATATGAAAAATAAATAAACGGGATTGGCGCAATTAAATATTAAAGTTAAAACGGCAATTATATGAGAAAGATACATAATAGAATCGAATTCCGCGGTTTGTGGAGGGGGGAATTTGAAAAATTTGAAATTCAAACTTGTAATATGAAACTCACCATGAGAATATTTTTACCCTTTCGACTCGCCACAGTATGAAGAGCGCAAATGGGGAGAATCATCAAACCAAATCCACACAAAATCCAGCCGGACACTATAAAAAAACCAGATTCAAAGATTATATATAAATTCAAAAATAATTGGTAAAAATCACACAGTAACGTAAAAAAACTGACTACCCTACAAAAAAATTCCACCTCTGTAAAAACAGATGAATTCGAAATTCAAAATTCAAAACGGCCTCACCGATTGCAGCCGTTGGGTATTCCCGCCCTTCAAAAGTGGGCGTGGCCAAGTTCCGCAGGGTCTCAAACAGAATTATTGACAATCCGACGGGGATGACTAGCGCCCAACAAACTTTCCAGAACATTCCGATTTTCCTGCCCTCGAGCATGAATTCAAAGTCCCGAACGACATTGCTCAGTCCATAAACCCAAATGATGCCAATCACTTCCAGCGTCGTCGTAAAAACAATGACAAGGACACAACCAAAATAATCGACGAGTTCTAACATCCAACCGCCGCCCTGTCATTTCCACATCCCCCAAAAAACAATTCAAAATTTTAAACATTAAAAAAAATCCCGCGTGATAATAATAAAAATTTGTACAGTATGTACAGTATGTATTTGTGTATTTCCGCGAAATTTCGAATATTGCGGTGAAAAAAAACTCACGGGCGTGATGTAAATCAAAGCAGAAAAGAACGCGCAGACGCAAACGCCCGCCGTAATGTATACTTTCTTAACACTGGGGAATTCATCATGGATGACGGTGATGATGCTGCCCACATCGGAAATGGTCGAGCCACAACCGAGCGTGAAAAGCATCAGGAAGAACAGAATCGCAAAAGCCTGGGGAAATTTTAAAAACAATTCCCGCGCAATCCACAAATTAAATTAAATTGTCATCACGGCACATAATTATTCAATTAATTCAATTCAATTGAAATCAATTGAATTCAAAGGAAATTGGCGGGGGGGGGGGGGGAATTTTAAACTTTACCTGAGAAGCCCATGCAAATTTGGAAATGACAAGTGGATAAGCTTCAAATGCGAGGGAACTCCCGCCAGTCGTCACTTGCAAAATGTCCTCCACGCCCATTTCCAATTTCAAATGTCCCAAAATGGCAAACACGGTCACTCCGGCCAGTAAACTGGTGAAAGTGTCCATGACACCCAAAATCATGGCCGCCCGGTAGACGTCGTGACGAAATGGATTGTAACTTGCATTCCTGTCATGTGCCGATAATAATTTTTAGAAACTATATATTATAGGTTTGTTTAAGGTTTTTACGAGGGAATTTTGAATAGAAGTTTGACCACAATTCTCACATGATGACGGCCCCAAATCCGACGGAGAGGGAATAAAAACATTGCTCAATGGCTGCGAACCAAACCTTTACAACAAAATGTGCGGGAAACGTTTAAAAAATTAATTAAAATTCCACAGTTAGGAAAATATATGAGTAGATATCATTGATTTTATTGTATGAGGAATTTTCGAATTATGTATATCGTCTGTTAAGTTCACAAAGGAACTATATAACGATTTTCCTTAATTTGCGGAAATGCGACGATTGCGTTCGTCTTTGTGAGTAAAATTCTGAAAAAATTCAGGGTGACAGAAAAGGTCATGGCCGACAATAATGTCGAAGGACCCACAGCTCCATCTTGAGCCATTTGACCTTTGGAGCAGGTCAACGAAATTAAGGAAAATAATTATAGTTCGTTTGTGAACTTAACCGACGATATTTATACCTTTGCTTCGAGGAGTTTATGGAATTGTGGTGTGATGAAATAAAGGACGCCATCCATCGCTCCGGGCAACGTGAGGCCCTTCACTAGCAGACTAATTAAAATGATGTACGGGAAAATGGCGGTAAAATAGGCCACTTTTCCGGAACTCTGAACGCCTTTGATGGTGGAGCCAAAGACGACAAGCCAAAAGAAGAGAAGACAGCCGACGAGTTTGGAATCCGGAAGTCCGATCCCACCATCAATCGAGTCCAACTGCTTCAAAACCTCCCGCCTTTTTTTCAAATGAATAAACAAACAAAGATTTGAATTGTTAATTGTTAATCTGTGCAGTATATATAAACAATCAAAAGGGAATTAAAAAATAGTGTGCTCCTGTTTGTTTGTTTGTTTGTTTGTTTGTATGTATGTGTACTTGTAGTAAAGAGCGGGGATACTCGTTTTGGCGCCTCGAGTCAAATCCTCCATAGAGAAACTCTCATTGTGCAGGATTTCGTGGGAAATCTTTGAATTCAACTGCTGTGTTGTTGTTCCAGGATTTAGAATCCAAGCAGTTCCATTCGGTGCACATTCCACGTCCAACCAATCCGGATTGCACTCGGTCCAGGGCAAAGTGGACTGAAATGAGGCGAAGAAATAGTAGACGGTCGTCGCAGAGACGGTGCAATAATATGACGTCACGCAGAAAGTCCTAATGTCCAAAAAATTGCCAAATATTCCGAATGTTCACAAAACAAAAAAAAAGATCCACACAAATTCACAACAATAACAACAACAACATTTCTATATATATATATGCGCGGGAATTCCTGGAGAACGTACACAAATGCAGCGGAATAGCCAACGCCTTTGAAGAGTGGTGCCATTTTCCAGATTTTGACGGGTCCAAGAGATGAAAATTGCCCAATTCCAAGTTCCAAGAACGCCATTGGACGACCAATCAAACTATACATGTATTTAATTATTCACCAATTTGATGTCCAATTAAGAATTTTGTATATGTGAAAATGTGGACAATAAAGATATTGATTGATTGAATTCAATTCTCACCACAGAACAATCAAATACGGAATGATGAAAGCCCCTGAAAAATGTCCCCAAAGACAAAGGCAAAAACAAAGACAAAAAGAAAACCATTGAAAACAACAACTTCAAATTGAAATATAATTTGAAAATGTGACTATGTACATCATGAATTCAAATTTACCGCCTCCGTTTTCATAGGCGGTGAAAGGGAATCGCCAGATATTTCCCAAGCCCACGGACATGGCCACACATGACAATAGAAACTCCAATGAGCTGGACCATTCCTCTCGTTCCCTCTCCTTTTTCTTGCTCACGACAAATCCTTGAGACTCCATTGAAACCTTCAAAATCCGAATCAAAAGTTTACATTACAATTAAAATTAAAATTAAAATTAAAATTAAAAATTTCCCAATCAATCCCAAAAAAGTAAGAGAACTACTTAGTATGTATAGAACTCACGTCATCAAAATCCGGAATCTCCAATTCGTTTCCATTCTTCCGACTCTGAATCTCCTCAACATTCGCACTTGAAATCCGGCAGCTGCTCTTCATTTCCCGTTGTTGTTGTAGTTGTGGATTCTCACTCATTTTAATCTTCAAATTTTCACAATCCCCCAGCACAGAAAACCAGAAGAAAACCCCACAATTTCAACTGTTTCTTCCAATATATCGTATTTGATATGTATTTTTCTGCCCTGTTTTCACACCACTGACCACACACTCAATAGATAAATGAAATGATACACACACGGGGTAAATGTTGTATATATATATATATATATACGGTACGATATTCACCGTTTACAGATTTAATTTATTATGTGGAATTGTGAGCATTGAGAATTGAGAATTGAGGAAGTTTCAATTTCTGAGCAGCCGGAAAGCGATTCGAGCGAGTGAAGAAATTGCATTCAGACTTGCATCATTTTATATACACACTCTTCAATTGAATCGAGTGTGAGTCACGTGTGTGTGTGTATGGTTTTGTTTAGACTTCCGACGAAATCCTCCGAGAACTGAGAGAGAGAGAGAAAACGTGAATGCGTGTGTTTTGGCACAGAGAGAAGGCTAACTATATACAGTATATGTATAGATTGTCGATATATATGTATATGAACTATATATTGAAAATGTACTATACGAGAAAAAGTAGAATGTGGATTGTGCATGTGTTTTGTATATACATACATTGGGAATTTCTCGGTATAATTCCGTGGACTTGAGTTGAGACTCGGTCTATACTCGTATTTCATATAGCATTTATGTCAGTGAAATCTATATACACACGCGCACATTGACACACATAGGATATGTCAATGCTGTCCACATTCCTTTTCCCCTTCTCTATATATATATGTACCTATAATATCGTATGTGTAATATGCATATACACTATGGATTTTTTCATGGCTATTTTGCTATGCTCACACATTTTCCCCGAAGAGAAATGTGAAACTTTTGTTGTTGGTTTGATCTTTGGTGTGTGCACTGTGCACACACGAGCAACAAGTGTGCTATTTTTTTACGTGTGTGTGGTGAGGATTTTCATTTTCTGTGCGGATGAATTTTATGATGATGCTGATGATGATGTGATGAGCAATTAAATTGTGCTACTGAAGACTGAAGCTCCTGTGCTGTTGCTGCTGTGTATTACACGCGGAATTCGGAATTCTTGAGTTCTCAGAGTTGTGCATATTTTCTGTCTGGGCAAAGTAAATATGATGAGCGTTGTGGAATGTGAAATGGAATCCAAATGGATTGGGGATTGGGATTGGACATTGAACGGAATGATGATGATGATGGTGAAATGACACACATCTGGTCAATCCAATGGACAAAAAAGTGTACAGAGAGAGAGAGATAAATAAAACAACACGTGATTGATTGGTAATATTCAATGCTCAAAAGGAAATTCATTCTATGTGTGTGTGTGCAAAATGTAGGTAAAGATGCTAAAGATGAAATATATTATACCAATGGATTTTGAACCTGCCGGCGCACGCGACTTTGCCTTTGTGCACTTTAAATGTACATTTTCGGATTTTCCAAACACAATTTCATCATTTTCTACAGTTAATTTGTTTATTAAATTGAAGAGGTTCATGTATACAAGGAAATATAGAGAAAATCATGCGAAAACATTGGCAGTACAAAATCATTTGGCTCTGTGGCTTTGGTTGATTCAAAGGGAAATTGATGGAAGAGGCGCTCGATTTGTACCCGGAAAGTCCTATGTGGAGGAGCAGGAAATTCAATTGAGTCCAAATCATTCATTTACACAGCAAACAAAATTCGACCTTGCCATTTTAGTGAGACAGCAGTAAAAAATGTGACGAGTATATTTGAAATTGTTTAGGGAAATTGAGGAGGACAATAATAAATGGTTTGGTCCGGAACATCCAGAGATGTTGAAAGTAGGTACGTATATAGGTAGATACATACAACAACAAACAGCTGCTATTCAAACTATATGTGAAAAAACAAATCAAGCTATAATTGAAAATATAATTAGCAAAAATGACATTACTCTCATTAAAAATGTACTACAAGTTACTAAATTTAAATTAGCTGTATTTACAACTGGCGAGTTAAAAAAAGATAAAGGAGATGAGAAAATTGCAGTGTGTCGTCAACCTTATACACCAAACCTCAGCGATTGGAGATTCTCTCATGACAAAACTAATGAAGAGTGGACGATTGCCAAATACTCTATTTACCAAACTCAAAACGAATTTAAAGAGCACACAGGAAATGATACATTTTTTTCTGCATCATTTATTGACATGGACAGCAGAATATGGGATAAACAAATAAACAATGCTAAAAAATTGCCTACGCGGGCAAACTGTTTTTCTACTGACAGCTTTCTCAATAATTTAGATGTTCAACTCGAGGGAGTAAACACAGTACAGCTTTTTATGCATACTGATGGGTGCAAAACTGGAGGGCACCAAGAGGAAAGTCTTCTACCTTTAATAAACATTAATTTTGGCCCTGGAGACTGCGAATGGGTGATTGACCTTTTTAAAAAAAATCTAATAAACTATATGTATATTAAAAAACGTTTGATTTGCTTATTACTTTATGAGTTTTTAGTTTGTAGTGCCAAACGAATACTGGGGCGCATTAGTGGACATGTAATCGGTAAACCACGTTAGCCTTTCATCAACTGCATGATTACATTATATATTTATTCAATCATATTTTAACATCGAAAGAGTGAAAGTTAGTTGAAAATTATTATCTGTTGAATGGGAATCATAATAGACAAAAAATGTAACGTGAGTTTTGGTTCAATAAATTGTGATAGCAGTCATTAAGGAATTAATTAAAAAACCAAAATAATTTATAAGTACTTTCTAGTGTTTTTGAATAAAAATTTAAAATCAAGGCTTTGCGTTCTCTCAGTCAATTCATTTTCGCCTATTTCCCTTTTTTTGAAGGGAAATAAAATTCCCTACAATCAACTTATTTTCCTCCGTTTCTCCTTTTTTAGATTGCGGAAAACCAAAATCCCGCAGTTAATAAGTCACAAGTTGCTTCAGGTCTCCCAAATCGAGGGAAAAAACCTTGGTCCGATATAAATATGCGTGGAGAACAAAAGACCTTTTTCTCTCACTCTCTTACAACCCTTTTTCTCTCTCGGTATGGGTCTACATTTCATTTGCGTTTATTTTGTAAACACAAAATAGGTATTTAAAAACGCTCTGGACCTCATTTGTACATGGCATATTGTTTTGTTTTGCATATTAAGACTAATTAATTAAAGAGCATAAACTTGGAATGAATTAAACCTTGCAAAAGCTTTGATGCATTATTTATCTTGGTGAAAAACTTGTGAAACCTTTGAAATTTCCATATTGGAAATGTAAACGGTATTCTATGGAAACTCTACATGCGAATAATTATAATCTTTACATATTTTACACTGCGGATATTACAATTTAATACAAGGTAATACCTTCAGGCAAGAATGTCATAAGGTATGCTATAAAATGAGGAACGGAATTTTTAAATTCAATCCTTTACTTTTAAAATCATATGTTTTGATTTCTATGGAATTCCAGATTTCAAAACATTGCATTCCTCAGAAATTCTATAGCGATGGATGACATTTTCGCCTCACGGTATAATATATACTCAACACTATATCTACTAATATATACAAAGAAATATGTACGAGTTAAATAGTAAAGTATATGAAAGTACATATAACTGTATGTGAAAATATAGAGAGTACAACCTGCAGCCAAGAATATGTATGAAAATAAACTCATGTTGTACTAAAACTCGTAAATTCTCGTTAAACTGATGCTTGGTTGTCAACCAATGGCTGATATCCATTGAAGAATTCTTTCTATAGCAATGTTTTGGGTAGAACTGCAACACTGATGACGCTTTGGATGAACAGCTAAATTGGACAAGCATGTGAAGTTTTCTTACTTTTCGTAGACGAATCCTAGATTGAGCAAAAGACTTCAGGCAGGACCGACGCGGTTTTTCTGATGAGTATAGTGATGAGACCGTCATTGGAAGTTTATTGCTTCGCTCTAAAATCCCAGAAAAAAGGACAAACAAACCTATTTGAAACATTAATACGTTTTTAGACTGAAATAATTACAATTATAATGAATCCGATACAAATAACAAAATCATATATCTTTCTCGTTCTGTGTCCGAATTTAGAAATCAGTGTGTAAATACGTCACATTTCTACAAATATACCGTTAAACTCGGAGTAAATAACAAACATTTGAGCCATCCGTAAAACCTAAAACTTTCTTGGGACTAACACTGTATTTGCTTTCGATTAAAATGTTAAACTAGTATGCCATGATATGATGCGGTTTTCAACGTTTTCTCTCACTTCATCCCTATAATCTGAATCTTGATATATCTATTGTAGGATTTACAGATATGGTACTCTGATTGATTGACTTTATGCTGAAAACTTGACGGCGTCTATAAGCAATAAGTTCAATCGAAATCAAATGTTGAACGCTATACAGTCAATTCAGTCCAAAGATATATATTTGCTATTGAGTAGTACTTTTCAAACCAAAATAAAAGCAAGTTAATTTTAATTCAATTACTAAATTGACAAAGAGTCCAGCAGCAAAACAAAAGTGAAATGTTTTCAAAGCGTATTTAAAACTTCTTTAAAAATCACAGAAAACAAAAATCTTACATGGAAAACGAGGATTTGGCCAAAAGTGTGTGGCGACGGATCTAAATGTGGCAGCTTCCGGATTGCTCACAGCTTGATGCCTGTTTACAAAATTAAAAAATATCCGTATTAGTTGCTTATTTATAAAATTATAAAAAATAACAAACCAAATTATTTACGACTACGACGGGAAATCAAATCCAAACAGAAAAGGGAAAATTCACATTCTGTTGATTGGGAAACATTTCCGGGAATATTTCTGGCAACATTTTTGACTTTTTGAGAAATTCGAATTCCAATTTGACAAAATCTATATAAAGTGAATTGCGACAAACGACAAGGAAGTTTGCATAAAAGTATATAATAAACTCAATGTCAACAGAGCATTTACTTAAATCGGAATTTGGAAAAAGGAAAATATGTGTATACAACGCTCAGAATATAGTAAAGCTCAAAATGTATATATATATTTATGTACTGAAATCCAAATGCATTTGGAGGAAGACAAAAACAAAAAGTGGTCACATGGCAAATCCTCCCATAAGTTGTAAAAACAATATTTTCTCTTCTGTGTACATTTACATTTTTGGGTATATAAATTCACGACTTGCGAGATCACAGAGATGATTTTTGATCGAAGTTATCGATATATGAAATAACGTATATGTCCATACAAATCAAGGAAAGGAAAGGGAACCAGTGAACGTGAAAAACAAACTGTGAGCCTCAAAATCTATAATTTATGTAATGATGTGGGCAAGAAAAAAAATTGGCTGGAAGAAAATTCGAATGCCAAATTAAGACGGGGAAAGAGAGAGAGAATTTGTACATGAAATATAAATACATGAATGTATTTTGTATGGATTCTGTACGTGTCAAAAAATATTATAAGGAGGACCTTGAAGTGTCCGTTGATGTTTGACCTCGTCTGCATGTGTCAAGGATCGTGACGGCGGGGTCCCATGACTTTTTTACTCTCGTCCATAGGATTTCCGGCTGCATATTATTGTGATCTCGATGTGGACATGAGTATGAGAATTATTTGATTCCCCAAATCCAACAAAAATTGGACTCGATAACCTACATACAAAAACACATACAAATTTGACGATAAATTAAATACACGCTATAAATTTCAATTTCAAATACCATTTAATTAGCTACTGAACGATAACGATAAAATTACACATGATAACTATATTAAGTAAGTTACTTGGGAGCTTCCTCGACCGACAGCAATGATCCACTTGGAGACGGAGAAAATCATCTATGCACCAAACATGAAAAAAAAGGGAAATCATAGAATTTTTACTTTAACAGAATATCAATTAAATAGGTATAAAAATAAAAGTATGGATTTTGTAATAATGACGTTGTCAAGGGCAAAAAGAATGACTCACAACGAAGAAGGAAGCCGACAATCTTTCGAGCTGAGCTTTGAAATCGCATCTCTATATATATATATACACAACACTTTGAATTCTATACATCTGCAAACAAATGACAAGAATCGAAACAAAATTATATTATACGATCCGACATTTCCCACATAAATTAAAATGAAACCTCATCCATTTTTTTGTGTATTCAATCAAATCATTAAGTGAAATTCTGATGGTGAGTTTTACCTTGGCAGAGAGAGATTCCCAGGAGAATCAGACCCACAAAAGAGTGTCCAAAAGTGCCTGGATTTTCCCCCAGTCAACAGAGTTTGGAGTTGATGATGACTAACAATGAGTATTATAGAAGTTGTCGATATAGGAAATGAAAGACAATTTCCAATCCTGAGCATAATCAGACGATAAATCAGGAGTAAAACGGCCCGCTGGACAAATGAAAATCAATAAAAGGAACTGTATTAAATATGTACATTGCAAATCGTTTTATATTTATTTTGTATATACGAATTTGCTTGAATTGGAAATTGGAGAGATCGAACGAGAGAGAGAGAGAGGAAGCGAGGACTCACACAAAGCACAAAACACGATGAAAAAAATCCACACAGCTTCTGTCCTGATGACACACACACATGAAATGAAATATGATGGAGAATGGAGACTTAATTGACTGACGCGTCCGTAAGGAAAGAGCGCCTACTTTCCTATTGGAGGAATAAACGATTTCAATACGATTTGAAATAACGTTTTGTGACTCACAACACAGCAGCAGACGTTTGTCAAGTGAGAGAGAGAGAAAGCCATTGGAGTGTGTCGTCGATGGATCCAAAAAGTCCACACCCACACAGAGATATAAATTCAAAATTGAGAAGCCGACGTTTTCAAGGGCTCTCAATATGTATCCACAGAAGAACATGTGTTATTCTGTGAATGTATCTGCATCACGTGCACACACCAGAAGTATGCATTTTATGATCCGTGATATGTGATGTGAAAGTCCACACATTCAGAAAATGAGGTCAGCAGAACCTTTCATAAGGGACTTGATGCATAAAAATCCTGTGGAGGGACGAAAGACGGAGTTTTATGGCTGTTTGCATGCAAAATGCAATGTATTTATATACTGAAATTTGTTATGTGTTTGCCAGAGAGAGAAAGAGAGAAAGAGAGAGGAAAAAAAGAAAATATACGTTTTGACACTTTTGACTAATATAACAATAAGACAAAGCCGTATAAATCAAAGCCGAATTCCCTATCAAATTCCGTCTGCTCCAATTCTTCCACTATATATTATACAATATAGGTATACATATCTCTTTACTTTCAACGAATAACAATATCAAACACAGACACAAAAAAATTGACTCAATTCCCAAATTTTACACTCCCGTCAACAGGAATGATGAATGAAGGGGGAGAGATGTAAAATTGACTAAAACCTACAACTCTCGACCAAAAATGGAGATATTGAAGACCATTTTAGAAGGAGATTTTGAATTGAAACTATATATAAAATGCAATATTATAAATACATAAATTGAATGCAAAATGCAAATTGAGAAAAGGGTTTGAATTTAATTTGAGATTAAATTATGGTCAGTTTGGTCGAATGACGAATGATAGGAAGTTGAAGACACAAAAAGATCTCTCATCTCATCATCATCAAATTATGGTGACGATAATTCCGAATGTTGCGTGTGAATTCTCAATTTCCCCAATGCGTAATAATCCGTCTTCATATATAAATACTAATGACTAATGACAAAATGACGAGGAGATGCATTGAAAATGTGTATCGTGTGTGCGATTGAATTTGTGTGAATGCTTGATGTCTTGAGCAACTATCGAGGACAAGTGAATTGGCGAATCTATGGTAACTGACAAAATGGCGGGAAGTCTCGGGACATTTTAAAAATCCGAATCCGTCGCTCATCTTCAATGCTATATGCGCAGTTGTGAAAAAGTGTTGGTTCGGTTTTGGGGACGATTGCGGGACTTTTAAATGTATGCTATCAAACAATTGCGATGAGAAGAGTCGATCAAGAATGAAATTGAGAGCATACGGATAATTTTCGCTCATCCAAAGCCCTCCGAAACTGATTGAGTTATGATGGAAATGGTGTTTCGGGAGGTTTTGATTCGGGTGGGAGTCGCCATTTATTCAAATTTTGAATATCATCTGCCGATGAGCCAAATCTACAACGGGAAAAGTCCAATGAGAAAAGTTTCCAATTAATACAAGCGTCGAACATTTTGGCTCATTTTGCGGGTGGGATTTGTCTGGCTTGACTCATCAAGACGAAATCCTACGAGGATTTGGAAATTTCCATCGTCAAATTAGACAGGACAATTTGTTCAACAATCATTTGTGCAATATGTATTATTCCCACAGGCAACTCAGTTGCTATATCAACTGTCAACACGAGCTCAATTCAATTGATCCGAAAAGATGATTAAATTGCCAATGTAATTGGATTGTGAGAACTATCATCAATCTAATTGAATGTATTTAGTAATTCCTCATTTACGTTGCCGCTTTCCTTTGTAGATCCGCGCGAGCGCATGTCAATTTTGTGATGGATTACATTGACCACTTACAATTACTGAAACTGTGCTGGTCATATCATCAACAAATGTTTGTCTGCCAATGATTTGCACGGATTGATTGTCCACAATTATTATTATTATGGTGTCAAGTTTCGAGTGTCTGATTACTTCAACACGTCGCTAATAGACTAATTCCGTTCCAGTCAATAATTAATTTGACCTGGCAAACTTCAATGAACTTTATTCAAATAAGTAAATTCATAATTATCTGCAAATCCAATCAAATGACACGGAGAAGAACCAATTGGGTTGAATTGAACTAACTTTACTTTGTAGCCCTCTAAAATGATTGCAATTCTCCAAATGAACAATTATTCAAGTATAATTAAACAGATAATTGCCAATTGCACTTGTTCGTTTTTTTAAGGTGGTTCTTTTCCAAATCCGGACGGCTGTGTTGACTGGCCGGACTTCCCCGTCGGAAGTGTGAAATCGGAGTGCTTCATTCCATTCTCCTCCGCTGTGACACCCAACATGTCCCCAATCCGTCCAACCGCAGACGGGAAATTCAGGACATAAAGATAATCCGGATCTTGTCTTTGCTCTGCGTTCATCTCTGTAATTTGACGTGTATTGTCTCGCTGGTCCGTTCCAAACGGAGCCGAGGATCCGCCTTCAGCTCGGAAAAACAGTCCCCCGTAATTTCCCGCCAATCCACTTCCGGCCAAATAATATCTGGCTCCGGCTGATTCGGCAGTTGAACGAATACGAATCCAATCGGAACTAAAAAGAGAGAAATCAAAGGATTTTTATTTAGTGAACACATTTGAATAATATTTTCTCACAGTCCCCCCAACAATAAAACACAATAAAATAATAAAGCACACCTGGATTATGTTTCAATCTATCATAAAACACTTGCAATCCACCCAGACTCGTCGCAACTGACCCCAAGGCCATTTCAAGGATATTAAATGATATTTTTAATTGGAAATGAATGTAATAACAACCATGACAAAGGATTGATGGGGGAAAAGTACAAAGACAAAATCCTATAGTACCGCCATGCGCCACACAGCAATCAAAAAATTAGGAATTGGCGATGGCTCAATTCAATTCAAATTTAAATCTTTGTATTATACAACAAATAACGTGCTGGAGGAGTTTTATATTTGATATTGTGTCCGAGAAACAAATGTGTAAATTTGACGGTGCAACGGACTGTGTATATATGAATTAATACTGTGGAATCCGCGTGCACATTACTTTTGTCCTTTATTTGAAAAAAATTGAATATTTTACTTGTCTTTTCCTGTTTAAAGTATAACTTTGTGGAATTGATTAATGATTAAATATATATACAAAATGTATTTTTATGTGGGGATTCATGTTGTCGTCCATTGTGTAACATTTGAAT
>JAIUND010001273.1:0-38749 GCA_034699125.1 Gisinianus flammeolus | reverse complement strand
CACCCTGAATTTTTTCACAATTTTACCCACAAAGACGGACGCAGTCGTCGCATTTCCGCAAATTAAGGAAAATCGTTCTAGTTCGTTTGTGAACTTAACAGACGATATATATTTATATTTATGTTTATAGGTGAATGGGGATGATTGACAATGAGTATACCTCTTTGAACATGTAGCCGGATATGAGGACTTGGAATAAGTTATAGACTTTGAGGATACTACGGAGTGTGTACGGTGGGTGCGTTTGCATTAGTTTGGGTCCTATCATCACAAACAAGAAATATGAACAAATTATGAGGATGATCGGCGTCCATCTTTGCATGAGAAACCATCCCTGAACTCGCGGATCTGTAATATTATACAAAACATTTCATTAAATATACTTATAGTTTACACACACAATCAATTATTTATTATGAAAGAAAATTAAATCAATACACAAAAATATACCGATGGATTTCCAATTTCCAGTCCCAAAATGGAGGAATAAAAAAAATCATGTATATACACACCACAAATAAAATTCAGTCAAGTCTATAACTGATTCTGAGGGAATGCAAAAATTGTCCATGACCTTCCCCAAGGAAATTATTTGAAAAAATCAAAATAAGTATATATACGTGTATACTTTTTTCAAAAATTATTGAGTGGGTTAATTATCCATTTCAAAACACGGAGAGCAGAGAGCACAATTTAAGATAAAATGGCCTTGACCGTGAATATTTTTCCATGTCATATACATATTCACAGCACAACATAAGACCAAATCAGAATGTTCAATATTAGTTCAAAACTCGGGAAATACATTCAAATAGCTATGTAAGATAAACAAAAATGTACATCGTAATTATTGCAAGTCGGTGGAATGAGGAGAAAACGGCACAGCTCTCACGTCAATGCAACACGATGAATTTGGATATGGGAATCCAGTTTTGGTGATTCCAAATACAACCACAGATAAAAGAACAAAAAATACACAGTCCATGCATAAATAAAGGGAGGATTCATCATGCACAAACTAAATTGAGACACTCGAGTCTGAATGTTGCAAATTTTTTCATGAGGAAATCCAATATGACAATAACGAGAATCATCACCCACCACATTCACGGATTTACACACACATGCAAACAAAGCAGCAGAGTCACCATCCATATGCTAATTTTTAGAATTTAACGAGTGCTCAAAGTGCTTTTGTGCAAATGTATACTGTATACAGCCGTACACCTCCTTACAAATGTGTGAAAATGAGGAAAAAGGGCAACTGGCCAATTTCATTCCTCTCATCATCATTGACCATACGCATTTATATTTATTTGAAGCTGTATATTTACAAAAAAAAAGACAAATGAGTCGTGTATGTTGTATCATCTGCTAATGTGTCGGTCAATGATGAATTCTTAACTTGAACAAACGAAAAATGAATGGTTTTTTATGTTGTGGTTATTTTTATGAAATCATTCAAACGGCTTCTAAATTTTTGGAAAGGTATTTGACGTGTTGATCTAGCTGATTATGATTGCGTGTGTGTAAAGTACTTGTATGCAAATCCAATAATTACAGGCTCGTTCGCACCTCTTCCCGTGATTGATTGATATCTCTATTAGGGATTTTTCACACAAATTTTGTGACTCCGTTTGTAAACTATAATTACTTGCATAAAAAGACAAACAGAAAGTGGACAAAGGATTTTTTTTTCATATATTTTTAGGAGAGAGAGACTCTTTGGCTCATCCTGACAAAAATTGTTACATCTATATTCTTGAACGAAACGATCAGAATTAGAATCAGCACGTATTTAATTAAAAATCCAACTCCTATATAGATTTTCTGTATCATTTCATGCTTTTTTTTGTTGCTAGTCGAACTTGACAATTTGCTATTTGGACATTTTGCAATGTGGATTTGTCATTTTTTCACTGGAAAATTCCTCATTTTTTTTTTTAATATTCCGTAACGATACGAGAGAAAGTCGTGTGTACAAAAAAATCTTTTGTTTGTTTTTTAGTTGACTTTGATTTATATATTCAAGGGAAAGTATTGGGGATGAAAAAAAAACTACAAGGATAGAAGAATCTGCTGCTTTGGACAAGTTGCAATTAGTTTCATTTTAACTTGGAAATGTAAACCTATAAATGAAATACAAAGGTTCATATCATATAGAAAAGAATAGGGAGTGATGTGGCAAAAAATATTGAATGAAGTGTGAGAGAGATTTGCAGTGGGCAGTGGGCAGAGTGGAATGAAACAGCAGTGCTAACATTAGTTTCAACTTGAGATCAAGAAATATCATATCTGTATTTTTATCCTTGTGCTTTCTCCCATCAACGCACTGACTGACTAAACGAATGAACGAATGAACGAACGAACGAACGAACGAACGAACGCATGAATGAATGATAAAAGTGCAAAGTCACTCTTCATTTGCTTCATGCCTCCAAGTGTGAACAGTCTCAAGTGACGAGTCACAGTGATGAGGAGGAAATGCACACACATACATGTACGATACAAATCATTTCTTTATTGTTTCCCTCTGGCAAGTCCAATCGCCAATCGTCACCAACATATACAAGAGACTAATGCAAATTTGAGATTGATGATTCATCTTCATAAGAACTGCATCTGTCACATTAGTTGACATGATAGACACCAACCATTTAAAATTTTACAGGATTTTCAGAACGTTTTATTATGTTGATGAACTTTTGAAGTTTGTTCACCATCACTTTTGTTGCGATTTATGATACATTTGAAAAAACAAAAAAAAAAATTATGGTGAAATTGAAGGGGAATCCCCCTCAAGTTTTTGTTTTTGTTATTGTTTATTTGAAAGCAAACTGTAGTTTAGTTCCGGTGAACGTTGGATGGGCAAAAGCCAAAATATCCATCATGCGCTCAAAGTCCAACAATATGTTAATGTGTACCAGTGTGAAGCTCAAGAGTGCATTTTTAGAGTGCAGTGCATTTCTTATTGATAAAACTCAACCAACAGACTGTATCAAAACTTTCATAAACCACATGTATAATATTGTATACATGTATGGAAGCATGGTTTAGCTATTATGATTGTTTTAGTGCATACGTATCTGTACATATATCTGTGTCCTGTGTCTGTAAATGTCCATTTGCCACTGCTTCCCAAATCAGATAGGGATTTAAAATATGCTCTAGTCACTCATATAAAACAAACCTTCTTATTGTTAGGCAAATAAACAATTTTTTGGCACTCAAAACACTTGAGTGTAAGCCAAGAGGTACACAGATTTCAAACTATTCCAACAGAGAGAGAGAGACCTTTCAATCATTTCATTAGGATTTTGAATGATTTATCTCAGATTTATATTCACGACCTCAATCTCCCTCACATTTAATAGAAATAAATAAATCCCTTTTATGTCTTTTCCTTGACAGACTGAGGACGAGTTTGTTGAGATGTTGAACATGTTTTTCCTGCAAATTATGAATTGTAAATTCCAAACAATCTACAATGCAATACGGAATCGGAATTGCAAATTATCCATCAACGAGTTTGCTGCACAAAAACATATTCAATGTCAATGCCGATGCCGAAACATTTCCATACTGCTCATACCAAGCCTGACACTGACACTAAGGATTACAGCCCAATCAAAATCATCCCTTAGTTGGAAGAAAAAGCATTTTAATCCGCACAAGTCCATTAATGTTTGTGTTCAAAACCGTCCGAAAGGAAATTTCCACAAATTCCGGATTGGAATTTGTAAGTACACTTGAGTTGTTCTAATTATTGGCTTGAAACAATGAAATAATTTTGAGAACATGCTGGCTTTACACATGTGGATTATGGATTGAGAGTGATTACAAAACGGAGGCTTTTTAGTGGTAAAAGAGTAAAAGTGAAATATTGTAGATGATATGGGATAATTACAGGTTGGTTATAGCTGTGGCTGTTGCTTGTCTTGTCTCCTTCTGTGCCTACAAGAAGTTCCTTATATTTTTTGACAATAACCCACACAATACAAACAAATCAACAATGACCCCATTTTTCATTCATTCTCTCTCTCTCTCTCTATCATAAACTCAGACATACACACACCATCGCAATTCAGACAATTCATATACAAAAGATGCGAGAGAGCCCCACGGCGGACTTTCCCTACCAGTAAAAAGGCAAGTGAGTAAATAAAGCAGTCTTTTGTCCTTTATAATTAAGAATTAAGACTCACGCCGTCTACAATACACACTCCAACTTACACACATTCTACAAACAAAAGTCTTCCTAATTCGCTCATTTCATTAAATAAATATAAAATATGGGTGAACATAATTGAGTTCGGCGTCTGAACTCTCATCTTTACCCTGTATGTTGCGTGTAATTTAATTTCATACCTTCAACTTTTTTACACACATTTCTGACCGTTTGCATTCATTTTTGCATTCATGCATACAAATGACAAAGCTTATGAAATGTGGTACAATCTCTGTAGGTTTAGTGTCTTTTCAATTGATTTACAAGATTTTCCCTCTGGGTATTTTGAACAAAGAAAGAGTAAACTACATTCAAATGATGTAACGTAACATTTCAAGAATTTTGACTTGAATTGTGTGTGTTTCACCTAGTTTCACATTCCGTTTCACATCCCACATGTGACATACCCACAGAAAAATGTGGTCACACAGTAAATCAAGTACGTAGGAATATGTGATATGTGACTGGGTGTGTGTCTGTGTGTGTGTGTTCCTCACGGAACCTTTCAAATATATTTTTAATTAACAATGCTTTGTCTTTGAATCAAGTGAATTCCTGACTGTGTGGTTGATGGCAGCTACCTTGACCTACGTCAAATTCCACACGAAAGGAACCGTCATCAAGTAAAACCTGTACGTAATACAGAGTTCTAGTTTATTTTGAACTTAACTCTTTGTTTTACAAATATCGGAATCATTAGCCTATCAGATTCGATTATCGATTATCTCTTTTGATAATCCCAATGATAAGCAAATTTTAACAAGATAAGCCCTTTTTTTGGTTTTACTCATTCCCTTTCGTCACCTTCACAACTCACAACGTTGTAAAATACAATTTATGCCTGTGATATGTTCAGAATATCGTCCATCGTGATCTATATATACCTTGTGCCATAATGACAAGAGAAAATATTGGGGATTTCCATATTTCCATATTTTCATAAAACAATTCAGAGTTAACAGGCAGTGACCAATTTAGAGTTTGATACACACAAAAACAACAAGGGGTTTTTCCTGGATAGTCTAAGCTTTCCATGGGATTTTGTTCAACAAACTATCAAAAAATCTCTTTACCACATCGTTGAGAATGCGTGAGTTGTATATTTAAATGGTCAAATGAGGTAATTTTGGTCACAGAGGTTGCTCACAGTACCAATTGAAACAATGACGACTTGCGTCTCTTAGGAAATACTTGAGCCGTCTCACGTCTCCATTCTCTTATCTCTTATCATGTGATCAACACGTAATCATAATTTTATGTCTCGCTCTTGTATTTCATTTTCATGCTCGCTATATATCAAATGTCAACGATCGTCATCGCAATACTGACGATGACAGTGCCAAGGGAATTCTGTAAACAATTTAAGGCACATATGTACCTTAATATGTACATAAATAATTATGCATTGTTTTCTTTTTATCCAGAAATCGCATAAATGACGACAGGATGAAGGAAATGCTGAGTGTCGGATGTCCTATTTGAGACCTTGAGGTGGAAAGGTCAAGAATAGTGTGAAGCTGATAAACATAAACATTTCTTTAAGTCCTGAATGTAAATGTAAATTCAGACATATATCGTACATACAATGACAATAACTATTCAACTATTCTACTATAGCCATTAAATATATTAATTATTATTAACAACGTACATACGTATGAGGGCAAAGTGCATAGAATTTACAATTACAATTTACAACTTGAATGTTGAATTGCTGAATGAGTGAGAAAAAAAAGAGTATTTTCTGTGGGGAAAAAGTTGTTGTAGTTGGTTTGGGCTTTCACTTGAACCAATTTGACTAGTAGTCGTTTTTTCCCTTCTGTTCGTTCTTCTCACATTTGTGTACTGTGTACTCGTGAGTGAGTGTTTGACTCCTGCCTGCCTGCCTGCGTATATCGAAAGTGGACAAACGAGGATTTTGATTTTGTAAAAGGGAGAAGACGAGAAGAAGTATATAGAAGAATGTGGGCCAATGTGTAGACGAGTGTAATGTAGAATGTATATAGATGGAATGGAAAAGATATTCTTATATGGAATTGAATATGTAATAGAGACAACCAAAACTCGATAAGAACTGTAATGCACAATCAAACACAACATATGATATGATACATGTCCTTCCCCTCTGTCTACTATCTACAAACCAATTTACGATACGAATTCCACATTTTCTTCAACTAAATCTCAAGTCTCAGGTCTCAGGTGTTTTTCAAACACCATCCCTAGCCAATTGTCAATTCTCCTCTCCTCTCTCTCTATTCTATACTGTGTAGACATTTAGACATGTAACCAGCACATGACATTTTAGCAAAAATCCACCTCTCTCAAATGACCTTTGGATTCTCGATTCTCATTTGAGCACCTGCATCAAATCATTTTTGTATTAACGTTGGTTTGACTTGGTTCCTTTGAAAGTAGCAAATTCAATCTGCACACACACACACACGCACATATATATTTTCTGTACATTTCCTTGCATTTATTTTTCAATAGCTATATAGCATAACTTGCAATGAATTATGGATCGCCTTTTTGTTCATGTTTATTTGCATGTGCAGTGAGGAGTTTAACCGTCTGTCAAATTATACAAATTGTAGACTTTGTAGATTACAGACGATAAGATAATGCAAATGGTTTTTTTTATCCTCTGATAATTTTAATCTCGAAAAAGTCCAAAAATATCCAAAGAGCAGACAGTTACAGTTACACAGTTAACGTTCAACGATCGAAACTTTTGTCATTTGATGTAATGTGTTTTTGCACTCTTTTTTTGGGGGGGGGGGGCATTGATGTTCAAATCGGGGAAAAACAAAAAAACACGGAGAGACTCACTTCTTAAAATGTTTCTAATCGTAAGCCTCAAGTAAGTACACTGTTTTGAGCCCTTAATAGTAAGCATGAACAGTGGTGGCCATTTTTTCTGTCTTTTTGTAACTTTCTTCCTCACAATCGTCGATAAATTACATGTGTACTAGTACATTACAACTGTCCATGTCTGTACGAGATACGAATGGACAAGGCTGTAAAGTAAAACCGAGGAGACCACGTGCGTCTCATTAAATGGCATGTACATATACATACCTATATACATAACTATAAATAAATCAAATGGGAAACTGGAGTTAACACACAAACAAACATTCACAATGTTTTTTTTTAAAAACATTCATTTATTCACCCTATGACGACGCGACGACGGACTCTCTCTCGCTCTCTCTCTCTCTGTCATTCTTTCGTTCATTTCACTGTGGGGATGTTGGAAAGTTGGAAATCCATATAAATGTTTTTTTTTCGAGTCAGGTTTTGTTTTCAAAAGGGATAAAATGATAAAAATAGATTTTTACCTGGTTTGTACTCATGAATGGTGACTGTGAGTCCATAGAATGCGACCATCATGTAGACGGCCACAATGGCTAACGGTGTTTTCATCATTTTCAAGCCGTTAGTTTCTTCTTAAACTTGACAGTCAAAAATATGTAATTGGAGAATAATCCCAGGATTACGAAAAAAAAGATGAAATCAGAGTCTGTCTGAAATGAAATGAAAATTGGGGATTTTCGTCTAGAAAATTAGACTTTGGGGATGGGAAGTGGAAATGGGAGGTGGAGGAAACTGGTATTTTGATATTTGTATGTTGTTGCTGCTCTACTCATGAGCTGATGTGGGTCACAAAAAACGAGAAGATGACGAGAAACGAGACGAATGAATGGTCTGTAGAGACATCCGGAATCCAATCCAAACACAATGTGTGTGTGTGTGTATTAATTAATTAATGTGTGTTCAAATATTTTCACTTTGACTCTTCCCGAGGAATCCTTTTATTTATTTATTTATTGATTGATTGTGAATCCGAAAGAACTTGGAGCACACTGGATCACAGCAGAGATGACTGACTGAACACAGACAAGCCGGATGAGTGACTAAGTGTTTTTTGTTATTTCAATGAAAAACTGTATACACACACTTCCACATGCAAACACACACTATTGACAGTGTGTGTGTGTGTGTGATCTTCCTCGACAAGATTATCCACAAAAAAGGTGAGACTGAGAGACACACGGACAGACGTTCTTTCCTCCTCAACTTCAACTCAGGACTGACCAAGATCGTCCTACTTTCCACCGGTTAGGTAGAAACACACGAAACGCAAGCGCCCCTCTCAACTCAACCCATTCATATCTCTCCAACTCACAACTCACAAACTCACAATCAGTCAGCTCACTCTCAATTATTAATTAACCTTTCCATATCCATATCCACAATCCACAACAATACTCCTCAACCAACTCCTTACATAAATGATAAAATCTCAACTTCTTCCAACCATCTCACTCTCCATTCATATTATACAATCTTTGTAATCATTTCATTTGTAATTATTATTATTATTATGATCAGGGGTGTGTGTTTCTCTCTCTCTCTCTCTCTTTTTATGTACATGCATTCGTCTGCGTATGACTCACGGAATATTGACAAATGAGCAATAATCGACACATTTTATTAGATTTCCATCTTATATCTGTATTTTGATACTTTTTCCTTCATTTTATACATATATATATTTAATTGGAATCGTCATATTAAATCATTTCAGACTCAGACTGGACTTGAAAATGTCTTTAATGTCTACATGCCAAACAACTTACAAACGATATTCGATTACATATCTTTTTGGGGGGAATTTAAATTTGATTGTTACGACTGTTTTTATTGCTGTGGTTTGATGTTGTTTTTCTTGTTGTTGTTTGAGGCCGCGAGGAACTTATTTCACATGGAATTGTTACTCACATCTCTCTCTCTCTCTCTCTCTCTCTGTCTCTCTCTCGTAGTTGGTCTTACTCAATAGCCGAATAGTATACAGTATCTGTATACAGAAACCATCTCAATCTCAATCTTTTCCTTGTTTGCCTTTTACCTCTCATTGAACTTTGAGCAGTACTCGGTATAAAAAAAAATATCGGCATGGAATTCTATTGCACTAAATTGCATTGCATTTTGCATTATATTACTTGTTTTTGTTGTTTTATTTTTTGCTTCATTTAATTCAAATGAAGAAACCACTCACTCACAATACACATTAGTCGAATTCAAATTGGAATTCGAGGAGTGAAAGTTTGATAAATTGTTATGAAGTTGATGAGGATCAAAACACATCCACATTCACATGAACGAAACATAAACATCTTTGGAAATTAACTCAACATTGCACTTTGGACATGACATGACATGTGATGTGTGTGTGTGTGTGTGTGTGTGTGAGACAAAGAAAAGCGATCAGTTTTAATTTTGATCAGTACTTAACACCAGAGAAATATGTGTAGTAGATGAATTGAGAAGGGGGGAACTGATTTCCTATACAAGTTTTGTGATTGAGGTCTTGATCTTCACTTGATCATCGAGTGAAGCTCAATATGGGCGACCTCATTCATATATATTTCACATCATCAGAGAAGGCAGAAAATATATTATATAGAAGTGGAGGCAGACACAGGTGAAACTGTTTCATTTTCATATGTATGACGATGACGATGTACCATGTTGTGAACTCTCACTTTTAACATTTGCCAGAGAGTGTGTGTGTGTGTGGATTACGATTATGTATGATTACGATTAAAGTTTGCCAGTTGGTCGTTGTCGTTCGTTCGTGTTCTTGTTATTTCATCATCCTGTTTGGAGCTTCTCATTGATTTCCTTGATTTCCTAGAAAAATATGTCATAATCTACATACATAGTCTCAATCTCCAATTCTCAAAAAAATCCACAACTTTCCCCTTTTACATCAATAATTATCTCATCAACAACCTTTTCCTTACACCTGTCTACACTCAACACACATGGAATAACAACACGACACACGACGACGACGACACGACACACACACACACACACACACCAAAAAACTGACATTGACCCATCACACATTTTAATCTGGTCATAAAAATAAATTTTCCCTCATTTTCCTGACACCACCAAAGTCCAAAACAAGACAAAAAAAAAGAACGATGACTCTCTGTTGTCCTTTGAAGAAGCACAAATGCAGAAAGTAATAAAACTTTCGTGTCATTTCCTATATATGAATAGAATAAGTACACGAAAAGAAACAGACTGTCCATGTATAAACAGTTTGGATGAAGGAAAATCTCATTTAATGAAATATAAAGAAGGCGAGTGTAAACTTAAACTTTCATCCATGCATGAAACCAACTGTAAAGAGAGAGAGAGAGAGAAAGAGAGAAAGAGAAATGAAGAGAGAGTATAGAAAACATTCTGGACGGACAATCGGCCTCGAGGAATTCAAACTTGAACTTCAAACGTCGAGTATCTATATACTGGACAAAGTCCGGGTTGAGGTACGAGCAATCGTTTGTTTTACCACAATTATTGTCTATATCTCCGTATCAATTTCTAAACGGATCCTAAATCCGAATGCATTTATCAGTATGCACGACCTTCGTTCATTGTTTCCAGTGATAGAGCAAAATTGTATGAAAAAATCCAACACACTTACTTTTTTGGGTATCAAATTTCTCGTGTATTCTGATTAATTATGTAATTAGGTAATTACGATACAAGGTTGCACGCGTGCATAATTTGCATGTCCATCTGATTCAGATTTCATCAAATAGGAATAAGCAATGTGAGGACTTCACATCTTTACAGAATAGCCCATTTAACACGTAATCATTTGATAACGTTTAATGTACAATACATTGTTTACCGTTTACTTACCTATATAATGGCTATATACGATACATAGTTTGTGGTCAACTTGATTAATTTTTTAATAACGGCAAGGAGATAAAACAATCTGACTCTAGTATTGCGAGTCATAAGTAAAAACATTCAAATATTCAAAAATTCAAAATGCGACAATGTATATCGTAAGCAGTTGGATTTTGTATGTTGTGCTTTTATGCGTATATTTATTTACATATCAATGTATGTACAAATGCGAGTCATATTGGATTGAAATTGCTCATTTTTTTTGGCATTGCATTGTTGTTTGGACTTTGGATTTATTGAGGCCCAACGGATTCTTATTGTGTGTTTGAGCAATATTTTTGATGTCAGCTGATGACTTGACATAGGTGCTGGGTGAATGTTACGATACATACATATTTACGATCATCGAATGGGAGGCAAAAGATACGTAGCAGATTTATAACTTATGACTCGACAAGAGAGTGTGAGTGTGTCGTTATGTAATGAAGGAAGAAAGTTGTTGGACTCATATATGTACTTTGTTATTGTATACATAAAAAAAAGCATTGAACAATGTCTGTGACCTATATGTGAAATTCAAATGTCAAATGGCCCAGGAAATTATAGTCACGATCACATACAGGAGTAGCCACAGAATGAGAATGTCATCACCTCTCGTCGTGTTTGTGTGTGTGTGTAGTGTATTCCTTTGACCATTCCTCATTTTTCTCCCTATTGCCAATTCTACACGTTTGGTTTTGCAAATTAGCGCTCATTTCTCATTTCATATCAATTTTTTTTTGTTTGATATTTCATCTCCACCTCACACTGTATGTAATTGTAATATAAATCTACAGCCCAGCTCACTCGCAGGTGAGTCCGATATGAACTACAAGAAACTCTTTTTCTCCATTCTCCATTCATAATGAGATGTAGTAATGTATCGTAATATATGTATCGTAATGGTATGAAGTAGTCAATTACAATTATACCTATTAATTACGGTTGCAAATATTTATAATCGGATACAGTGAGCATTTTTTTTTTTATGTAATTTCATGTGTAATTTAATGCTCTGACACAAACAATGCTCTGACATTTGAATTGACAAAATGACTTTTTTGCTAAATACTGAAGCTGAAGCCTCAAAAATGAAATGCTCAATGCTCCTGTTTACATATAGGTATGCGATATGTGTTTGTGTTTGTCATATATTTGTCGTCCGTCTCTCATTCTCATTGTCAAAATCATGAGAAAAGTCGTCAGAGAGTGAAACCAACAAAAAGACTTTTTTTTCTTCTTCTTGTGATATGTGATTTCCATGTGGATTCTCAAGTTGAAATTGTATAGGAAACGGCATAAACAGAAACACACAAAGTGTACTGTGTTGGCCAATTATGATGGCCTCACCTTCTTTTGTTTGTGGGTATATGGAAATTTGTGTGCCGTGTGTGTTATGTTATTTTGTGTTGTGTTGTGTTGTAGACAAAAGTGAAGTTTCTACATATTTTGCAATGATAATTTTTATACAACAGACAAAAATTCTTCGCTTTGGGCAGGTTGTTGTTTAGATATAGTCGATGGTCTTTCTACATAGATATATAATAGGCAAACAGCAAGCACAAAACACTCCACAGAAACTCTCTCACTTTTGGTCGTTCTGTTTCCCTTTGGATTTTTGTTTGGCCCTTGCAGTGCACACACACGCACACTTATCGTAAGAGACATACACACGCAATAATTGATTGTAATTGATGGAACGTGAATGAGTGCTCGTTGTCGTTGTTCGTTGTGTAATGATCAGAAGCGGATTGAGGAGCTGACGAGCTGACACTACAATTAGATAATTACAATTATTTGACTACTGTTACGTAGTACCAGTCAAGTTGTAGATTGTAGACTGACAACTGAGATATTTTAAAATGTATATTGATGGCCTGATGTCGGTCAGCAGTCGTCCACTATTTTCTTACCAATTTCCAATACCGTTTGTTTTCAACCGGTTCCCTTTATTGTTTTTATTGTTTATCAACTTCCACATTTCATTTTTTGATTGCTATTTGTTCAGTCGAATTCCTTTTAATGTCTTTTTGAATCTACAGTCCATCCCAATTTCCTTTGCTGGTATTTTCTAAAAAATCAATGACTGAAGGAAAATTCCAAGCTACGAATATGACAAAATTTCCTATAAATTAAATAGGTACATAATCTTTTATCCAAGCTTGTAAAATAAAGTATTGCCGAACTTGGGTAAATGTCAAAGTTTTAATGCAATTACGACAGTACTAATTGACATTTTGTACTTGTACTTTATGAGAACAAATTGGTGAGTCATCATCAGTAAAATAATGTTTGGCTCTATGAGATGGATTGATGCCCAACAAATTTATTGTTCTGCTTTCATAGTTTTTTTTATCTGGCGATGACTCAGCTCCCATAGGTTATTTTGTAGTTGCAAATACATTGTTTTCGTCGCACTTCATGACTCCATCTCCAACGTTTCGTACAAAGGCATAAGTGCAGTTTATGATATTTGCAATATTTGCATTCACTCCTCCACGTGCCAATTTTATAATCAGTACGCTGAAATTCCATATAGAGATGCTATATTAGCATCCCAAGTTTTTATAAATGTTTCAAACCCAACAGCAACTGGACGGACTTTGTTCGAAGGAACGGATTATGAGGGGCAGTCACGCTGTGTCGGTCCGAGAGATTTCTATGGTTTTTATGTCCAGGATCATGTGCCCGCATCGCTTGGTTGGACGAGTGTGGGATCCGCTCGGACAGGATGTCAAGTCCAACATCAAAACTAAAAAGCTATCGTGACCATTTATGAGAAATTCGTGTCATCATCTCCAAACGCATTTAATGCAAATTCTTAAGGGATTTAGCAGGGACAAAACCGCGAGTGGAAGTCAATAAATTTTGAATTCTCTAAACTTATAACTGTTCATTGATTTGTCTCATTTCTCTTTCAACCTTCATTTGAGTTTGAGCTTGCGTTTCTCGAATGCACTTCAAGAGTTTGGCTTGTTACCAGTTACCACGATTTAATCCGAAACTTAAACTGATTGTGAGCTTCGAACGGTAAATTTTACTTGAGCTTTCATTCTCTTGACATTTTCTAATTACATTGAATTAAACGGAATGAATGGAGAAACTTGATTGCAATTTGGTGGATTTGGATTGAAAAGGACGTTGTGAGTTCGTTTGCTGCAAAGCACAAGTTCAATCAGTACATACAACGCACTTTGGGTGGATGGACCTGATGATGGCGTTGAATCTGGAGAACATTTCTGGACGGTTCAATTCGGGGATTTGGATGAGGGAGCCAACGTTGGGATTACCAGTCAAATCCTTCTCAAAAAAGGATTCGACACGAGTGGCCTCTTCTACGGAGGAAACTTGGCCAACGGATTCAGTTCACTCCTCGTCCCGAATTTCGGACCCCAAATTTCCGCTCACGACAAATTCGAGGATTTCGATTTCATTTTCAGGTTCCGAATCCAATGATTCAGAGGACATTGAGATATTGAAATTGCACTTTTATCACAATGGAGAGTCGCTTGGTCTCAAATTTCCTTTTGGTTTACACGCAATTTAATGAAAATTTCGAATACCAACGTCGCAATAATAGTACTGAAATTATCGGTTGGTATGGAAATCGTCCACAGCTTTTCTAATGACTTTTTTTGTTGGGGAAAATAATATTGTTTTTTCACGATTTCTTTGTGACAGAAAAAAAGTCGCCTAGTCCAGAACCCGAATGCGAATGCTCGAATGTCTCAATTATATTTTGTTTTATAAAATTAACTTTTATTGAACTATAATTACAGATATTTGCAGTGCAGAAACTATATGTATTAAATACGTTCTGTATACAAACTACAATAAGTAATATAGAAATGCTGGTTGGTTACAAATTATCCAAAGATGGACGCGCTTCCTTTGTTTGTGATGGCCAAATGGCGAACATTTCTGCATAGTGAAATAGAAGAGCACAGTTGAAATCTGTACAGCTCTTTTCAAAGTCGTCATCATCGTCTATAGGAATTCTTCAAACAAGATGTCTTTCAGGCGGTTGAGTAATACTGAGTGGATGTCTCAGGCCGAGCCAGAAGAACTCTCAAGCAGTTCGAGTTCCAGTAATGTGTCCATCTTGAAGGAAATTTCAATCCCCACATCATCTACCAGCTCCATGCGTCTTCAACAAGAAAACATGCAGCCCGTTGACGCCTCAGAATTAGCCAACATTATTGAGACTCGACGGAAAAATCGGGAGCTGGATGAAGCCAATGAACCGGAAGATGGGTGAGAAAAACATTTTCATTGCGCAAAATAAGGACAAACCACACACTGATGAAATTCTATAATTCTATAATTGCATTTGTATTGTCATTTCCATTGCCTATAATGTGACAGAGGGACGACGAGTCGATCCCAAAAAGGACTCATTGCTATTACCATTTTCCTGGCTGTCCTATGTTTAGCTCACGCAGCCGCTGCAATGTACCTGTTCTGTAAACAATCTTGTCACCTGTCCATTCAATATAACCTGTTCTCTCAACAAAAACAATCACTTTTCATCCACGAGTTTTCATTATATTTTAGTTATATATTTTGTCCTTGATATATATAGGGACACCAGAGAAGTACGAACATCCTTACGAATGTCTCACGCCCAACTGTAAACGAATAGGTATATAAATCATCAAACAAATCAAACAAACGGTCTTGGTCTTACACAACGATTCAAATAAATGTTTTCCTTTCTTTTTCAAAAAAAAAAAAAACAGGGAAATGGTTGAAAGAAGCAATGAATCCTCAAGCAGACCCTTGTGTAAATTTTTATGAATACACTTGCGGTACTTTAATTGCCCAACAAATGTCAATAAAGAGTATAACCTCCAAGAAAAAGAGTAACAATACAAATCCATTTATCCTCGAGAGCATTCCCTACAGATATCCAGGCAATATCAAACTCGGTGAGTTTTTTTCCCAATTGCAAAACCACACAACCAACATTTTTTTGTTTTGTACAAGCAAGTTGAAATAATTTAATGATTGCATTTGCTATCATTTTCAGGAGCGTTTTTGAAACCAAAGGCGACATTTCCACTCAATCAAGTTCTCCCGTTTTACAAATCCTGCATTTATCAAAGTGAGTAAATAGACTTATGCACAGTGCGAATCTCAAAAAGAATTTAAATTTATTTTATTTATTTATTTATTTTTGATTGTGGATCTAGGTCGACGAGATGCGGAAGGTTACTCGCCCTTTGTGAATCTCTTAGCTAGCCTCAAGCTTTTGTATGTGCATCAAGGTGGACTCACTCGACCTTCCGTCACTCGACTCATCGCCCGTGTCTTCAAACGAACCAACACACTGTTTTTCATCAAATTCTACCCCAGCGTTCATAATTTTATTAGAGTGAGTAAGTATTTTTTATGACTCATTTTTTTTTGTCGAGCAATCAAAACTTCAAAACTACAGATATTTGTACCCAACATTATTTAAATCAATTAAAATTAAAATTGTACTGATTATGAAAATGTTTTGATGTTGTCATTGTTATATGTATAGTTGAGCGTGAGTAGTTCTGTGACGAGTAACGAGGAAATCATTCTCACGTCTCCATCCGTCTACGCGGATGTGATGACGAAGGCTCTCAGGCTTCTCCAGCATCAATTGGCCATTGAAGATGAAGAAGAAATTGAGACCATCGTTTGGCTGGTTATGAATTTTGAGGCGGAAGTGGTGATGATTCAATCTCTGGATTCAAAAACAGTCGTCTGGGGCTTTCCTGATCAAATGGAAAAATTCGTCAAGAAACCAGAGAGATTCCATGCAAATTTTGAGAAAAATAAACGAGTAAATAAATATCCACGAATTACATTCAATCCTGTGTTTTTATGTTTTTAATAACACTTGATGTTAACTGTCAATTAATGTTTTTTTTTTTGTATTTGTTTAGACTGCAAGTGTTCGTTGGGATGAGTTTACAGATGAACTGTTTGTCCAAGGAAATCCTGACGGCCGTGTAGTTTTCTTCAACTATTTTTACTCATTCGCATTTCAAGAGGAGAGATTTTATTTTCTCGTGTTCGAGCAATTTCTTCGTCGTACTCCATTCTACACCGTTTGTGAGTGGAGATGAAGAAGGAAACATGTATACCTATATCTGTATGTATAGGTATATATATATTTATTTTTTTGTCGAATTTCCCATATATAGTTCGATATTTCCAATGGTCGCTCATCAAAATCTTTGCCTTTGACTTGACTCAAGAACTGAATGACATCATGATTCAAATGTTCCGATGGGCTGGATCTTCGTAATTTATTTCAAATTTTGTGGATGGAAAATCTGTCCTATATATATGTATAGCGAACGAGCGCCACTTGGTGAAATTTTTGTATGTTTAACATTTGGGGGGAATGAGGTGAAGAAAAATCAAGTCCCATTTACGTAATGTTAAAGCGCTCGTGGTGAAGATTTTTTTGAAATGACAGATTTTCCATCCACTGAAATTTAAATGCAATTCCTATTTTTTCTCTATTTTTGGTACTTCATGTGGACGTATACGTGACAGTGGGAAATTCACAGACCATGTTGTTGTTTTTTTTGTCTCATATCTGTTGCTGTATAGACAGGATGAACGTTGTTTCAACTCTGTTTTTTCTGATTTGAATTCCTTGGCTGCGGAGCGATACTCACTGGAAAATGCACATAGCAATACAGCGGATGCAAAAGTGTGTGGATCCTTTTCTTTTAAAATTCTTTTCATCGTCACATGAACAAAAACGTTTATTTTTACTGTATATATTTTGGTCAATATTACAGTTGAGGGATTTGACCAGCTTACTCTTGGACGGCATAATGAACACTTCCTCTATTTTACCTAAACTATTGCATGCCGCCATTGAGGCAACTTTCAACACAATGAAATTTCATCATCCAAATTTCACGACACTCGCTCAGTACAATCCAATCTTTTATAAGAACGTGAGTCCCCCCCCCCCCCATTTTTCAGTCCGTTTAAAATGTAAACAATCTCCATTCTTTTTCAACTATTTCCTGTAGTATAAATATTTATTATTTACATATATGTACATAATTTCAGTTGAACATAAGCGACAAGAATTATTTTCTCAATGTGCTCCAAGCTCGAGCTATTAAATCTCAGAACGATGTTTGGAAAAATCTGAACATATTTCCCTATCAAGCCTGGTGAGTGTACGGATTTGTCATTTGTCATGATTTCCTCAGTTATATAACATTGGTAAATAGTAAATATGGTCAATTATAATGCATACTTACGATAAAATCATTTATTTTTCGATTCTTCTCCTCAAAAGGCCCGTGGGCTTTTTTTCTCTGAGTTATATCAGTTCAACTTCAGTTCAGAGAAATGGTCAGTCCGAAGAGCGAACCTTGAATGTCCCATTTGGTGGACTGAATGAGCCATTTATGGAGAATGATTTGCCAATTATAGACTTTGCGGGTTATGGCTATTGGGTTGTGAGCTTTTACATGATGCTACACACGGTCAAAGATTGCAAGTGCTTCTTCATTTACTTACAATTATATATACGTCAAATTTCCTTTTTTTAAAAAAAAAAAATAAAACGTTAAATTAAAACATGTGTAAATATTTTTAATTCTGTGGACAGTTTTGGGAAGTCATGGCTCACAAAGAACCGATTTTGGTCCAGAAACTGCGGTACTGAGGCAAAAAATAAAGGAAAGTTCTCTTTTGCCCAGATTAGATTGTATCTACGAATCATATGGGCATCTCCAACTTCCAGAATTCCCCAACCTCACTTTGAATCAATACTCACGTGTATCTCGAGCCAAAAACTTGGCAGATCCACTAGCAATAGAACTCATCACTAAGATTGTGGACAAGTACAAAGATGATCGAAAAGTTTTCCCTGAATATCAAATCCTACCAGGGTTCTACAACTTCTCCCCCATGCAAATGCTTTACCTAACTATTGCGCGGGTACATAATATGTTATAATATATTATATTATTTTTATTATATTATATAGCCATTGTTTTTTTTCGGTCATTCCGTTTGAATCATATTATAATTATAATTATTATTATGTAATCATGTGGGAAATTAAATTGTTTGGACAGCACACGTGTAAAGCAACGACGAAAGAGCAGATAGAAAGGCTCATGAAAGACGGACCCACCCCGTATGAATTGCGGATAAATGGTGGGTTTCGTCTCTCGGAACATTTTGCCAAAGCCTGGTCCTGCCCTAAAACATCCTTTATGAATCCAAAACAAAAGTGTGAATTCTTCAAAGTCTACCCACATCACGCTGTACGGAAACATGAAAATACGGAACTCTGAACTCATCTGCCAGTTTAGGGAAATAATATCCCACACATTTTTACTTTTTTTTTGTGAATTGTATATATATTTTTGTTCAGAAATTCAGAATAAACCATATAAAAAGGATTTATGCAAATATGTATGTACATATACGAAAGCAACATTTCGGGGATTCGTATAGTGGAGAAAGAGAAGAAAAAAATTTGTATCTAAGCATTCTTTGATATATCGAAACAGGAATCCTCCCCAATTAAATCAAATTAGATTGAAGGGAGACGGATTTACATTATGAATTCCAATCGGGTTTAAAATAGAAACAGAAAGATAGACAGAGAAGAGTTGACCTACATTTTTTGAGCATATACATCCGCTTTTCTCATTGCAATTGCAAGCGTCAACGTTCTCTAATCTTTTCATCAATCAAAACTCGAGATACGACGCCGAGCATTATTGTTATCCTGTCAATTCGGGAACTCCACACAGAGGTTGCCTTGTCGTGAGCTTTGTGTCAACAGTGTATTTTGGGGGATTTCAAAAAGTTAGTGTGCATTGTGTACGAAGATGAATTGTCTAGAAATATCTATCATATTTTTATCTATAATGGCGATTACATTTTGTGCTCCAAATTATACGACCACCTGGAATTACATGAGGAGAAATCAAACTCCTTACTCGATTAACGGGAAATTTCAAAATGATCAACTACTCGTCAATTCCACGTTATTACCGAGATTCCTCCGACAAACTCCACCAGAAGCAGAGGCCACTGACGATGAGACAAATGACAAAATCAAAATATACAAAATCGGTAAGCTTTTTTCAGTGACTCCATAATCTATATATATTAGTATTAGTCCATATTGAATAAATTGAGCATTTGACAACAACAACAGTTGCTTTAGCACAATAATTTAATTTGTTTTTGATAATTATGTGGCGTGAGGTGGATTATTCGGACGAGAGGATTCTGTGGAGGAAATTGCTCTGAAGTTAGCTGTTGAACAATTCAATAAAAACAATGAAAATCCTTCCTCTGCTGACTCTGGAGACTTTGGATCCAAATTTGTGGCCCATATCGATTATTTACTTGACAATTCCTTCCTCGCATCTCCCAAAGGTTACTACATACTATGTATATAAAACGGCTAAATATGTAAATGGTGAAAATCTATATTTAAGCTATATAAATTTATGTCATTTAATTTTACATTGTCACAGTTTGTGAAGTACTGCAAGAGGGAATAGTTGGGATTTTCGGTCCACAGAATCATGAGACGGCGAGTCATGTTCAATCAATATGCGATGCATTTGAGATCCCTCATATTGAAACTAAATGGGATCATGAAATCCGGAAAGAGAGTTATCTCATAAACCTATCCCCGCATCCCCAAACACTTGCTCGGGTATAAAATAAAGAATAAAGATAAAAACATTACCTTTCAGTATGTATTTTCCTATACATATATTATATATATTCTATTTTAAACGGTATAAAGGCGTATGATGATCTCGTGGAAAGTCTTTCATGGTCCGACTACATGATTCTCTACGAAAATCAAGAAGGTCTTTACACAGTGCAGGATTTGATTCGGAATTCAATTCCTCCCGGAAGAAAAGCCAATTTGATTCAAATCCCTCCAGATGAGGACCTCAGAGAGTTTTTACGTAGTCTTCTGGAAGATGATAAAGCTAAAGCTAAAGAACGTCCACTAAATATCGTCGTGGATTGTAATTCGAGGAGAATCCACAGTATTCTCAAACAAACACAACAAATTGGACTCCTCAACTCTCGTCTTAGTTTTGTTTTCACTTCCTTGGATATTCATACTGTGAACTTGGAGGATTTCAAATTTTCTCGAGCTCGAATATTTGCATATAGACTCATGGATCCGGAGAGAGAGTCCGTGCAGGAGGCTCTGGCCAATTGGCGTCGTTTTACAACCACAAATAACGATCAAAGAGTAAAAAGACTTGGAGATTCTTCACGTCGAATAAATCCTAAGGAAATCTTCGGAAGCAAGAACGCAACGGAATTATCTTTGAAAGCCTCAGGAAGGAAAGTTGGAGGTCGGACAAAGCGAGAAGAGGAGGAGGAAGTAGAAATTTTGGGAGCTCCAGAGCCAGAGAACGTGAATGAATCATCAAACGAAGATCCACCACTGGATGAAACATGGCCCGAAAATTTTACAGTAATTATTTACTCACAGGTTTTCAAATTTTACATTTCTATACATATTATTTGTTTTAATGTCAATTTCGGATGGATGTGTAGACGGAAGTTGCACTGATTTACGATGCTGTTGAGCTTTTGGGGTTTGCCCTTCAGCTTTTGAATGAGATTCAAGAGATTTCCACGGGGCCATTACACTGCGACTCTTCGAGTACTTGGCAGCAAGGCTATTCCATCATCAACTATATGAAAATGGTAGAACTTGAAACACATTATGATGACAAAACAGGAATACCTATATACATAGTTGAGATATGTAAAGCATAAAAAACTGTGATTAAAAATCAGATTCGAGTTCAAGGGCTGACAGGTTGGATTCAGTATAACACGACGGGATTCCGAACTGATGTGAGCTTGGACGTTGTGCAACTCAAAGAAACTGTAAACACACACACACATTTCGTGACATTTCCCATTTATTTTCTGAGAAAACGTTTCTTAAAATATGGTTTCAAAAATGTCACCGTTTTCTCATTGGAAGACTCAATTTATACTTGTTGTATACTACTGAAGGGTTTGAAGAAAGTCGGAACGTGGGATACAAAATTTGTGAACAAATTTCAATGGCTGGAGAATCTTAAGGGAGTGCCCCCTACTCCACCTCCAGAAATTGTTGGGAAACCTTCACTCAAGGGGAAAACTCTTGTAGTTTCCACATTCATGGTAACATATTTTAATGAAGTTTAACCATAAGGATTGTGTTTATAAAGTTAACTTGGCTTTATTCATGTTTATACAGACAGCTCCACTGACCATGTGGAAAATTTCCGAGTTTCCCCTTTCAGGTAAAGATTTTGCATGTCACGATCACGACACTAAATTGGGATATGAAGTACCTATAATATCAAGTTACCCCGTCATATTTTGATCATCAAAATGCTGGATTTGTTTCTTTTTGCCTATATGTATAGGAAATGATCGCTATGAAGGATATGCTTTGGACCTTTTGGACTTATTATCTGAAACGCTGAGTGAGCCAATTATTTGTATTTGTATTTTTATGCAAAAGTGTTCTTACTGAGCGTAAAAAAAAGTAAGCTCCGATTTTTGTTTCTTCTTTTTTAGAATTCGATTACATTTTGAAACCCGTGGCAGACGGAAAGTATGGAAGCCCGAATAAAAAAGGCGAGTGGAACGGAATGATTAGGGAAGTAATGGATGGTGTAGCGGACATGGCTGTTGCGGATCTGACCATAAATAAGATGAGACAGGGAGCAGTGGAATTTACAATGCCGTTTATGAGTCTGGGCATCAGCATTTTATACGTTGTCCCCAGTGTGAAACCACCAAGCTTGCTGTCTTTTATGCAACCCATGTAATACAATATGTCATTGTATAACCTTAAGAATTCCATATTTATAGATTTCTAATTAATTTGTTGAACAGATACAATTCTGACGAGTATATACTTTTTTTGAAGGGGGGTTGAAGTTTGGCTATACGTGGCTTTGGCTCTCATTGGAACTTCTCTTACACTTTATCTCTCCGCCCGTCTCTCTCCATTTGAATGGATAGTTGGTCATCCATGTATAGACGACCCTGACGAACTTGAAAATGAGTTTAATTTGAGGAATTGTTTTTTCTTCACACTCGGAACTTATTTATGTCAGGGAGCGGATATCGCACCAAAGTATATCATATCTTTTGACTATACATTGCAAACACATTTGAATTCATTCATTCGAACGAGTCTTTTTAACTTTGACTTATATCATATTTTAGGACAGCCTCGACAAGGATGATTGCGGGGTTTTGGTGGTTATTTACTCTCATCATGGTTTCATCTTACACTGCTAATTTAGCCACTTTTCTTATTGTACAGGTTGGCAACATTAAAATTAAAAGACACACAGCACCTAATTTTTTTACCCTTTGAATTGTCTATACAGTACTTTGATAATTTCTTTTTGGATTCAATTTAGGACTTGGATGTAAGTATCAAAAGTATGGCGGATTTGCCGTTGCAAACTAAAGCAAAATATGGCTGTATGGGCTCTGGAACTACTGCAACGTTCTTTCGCGTAATTATTAACCATATATACGTACATATATCATCTTTAGACAAGCTCTTGCTATAATGCTTACCTATCATTTCACAAATACATACTGACTTTCCATTATTTCCCTTCTTGATTAATTAGACGTCTCCGTTTGATTTGCACCAACAAATCTGGAAGAATATGTTGGAAATGAGTAAAACGGACAAGAATATTTTTCAACCGTCTAATAAACATGGAGTGGACCGTGTAGCGAGGGAGGCTGGCGGCTATGCTTTTTTCATGGAGTCTACAGCAATCGAGTACAATGTGGAACGGAATTGTAAATTGTCTCAAGTCGGTGGTTTACTGGATAATAAAGGATATGGAATTGCACTAAAGAAAGGTATGGAGAGAATGAAAAAAGTTGTGCGCCGTCGTCTGTATACTATATATGTATGAACAATTTGACGGTAAAAATAAAACTTATGAAACTTTTTACCAATATAGGTTCCAATTACACACAGGCATTCAGTAGTGGAATTCTTAAATTGCAAGAAAAAGGTATTATGGACGAACTAAAGAGGAAATGGTGGAAGGAAGAAAGAAAAGATAATGCTTGTGCTGTGAGTAAAGTATTTAAAGATTATTTAAAGTTCATGTGGCACTGCTCATAATTTAAATTGATAATAATAAAAAGGATGATCCGGAAGGGGAAAGTGAATCATCGGTGAAGCCTCTGAGACTCGCAAACGTCGGTGGAGTTTTCATTGTTCTGGTTATCGGTTGTGCCATTGCCTGTGTTTTCTCTTGTTTTGAAATCCTCTGGTCCGCTAAAGAGTTGGCCGAAGAGAGTAACGTGAGTTGATGACAGTATTTTGTTCTATTCGTAAATTTTCAGCAATGATAAAATTGATTGTGATTTTTTTTTGTATATACACACAAAGGAATCAATATTTGTGGAAATTGGAAACGAACTGGCATTTGCATTTTCTTGTAAGGGGACTACAAAGCCCGTGAGAAAGAAGAAAACTCCAACTCCATCACAGCAGTCCATGACGGAATTGAAAGAAAGATTGTCAAAGGAGGAAGAGGAAACAACTGCAAAATCAAAGGAGAACATTCCGAAATTTGGGTTTGGAGAGCCAAAGGCACATCACAAAACGTCATCTTCATTGGATGAAGGGGGTAGTTCGGATGAGTCAGGTCATTGTCCTGGGTGTGAGATCCGTGCAAATCGAGAACAAATTACAAAAGACAAGCAAAACTACATTTCCGGTTCTCTACAAATAAATTACAGAGGGAATAATTTGTAATGACTTGGAAATCTAAGAGAAATTCAAATCCCCTGGCTGTGCTGGACATTAGCCTTTACCGTAAAAAAAAAATCAGTTTTGTTAAAATGAATCGCGAATGGTTATGTCGTCAGAAGTATTGCACATTCAATTCCATCCATACGACTTTTTCTTTGCACAATGGTAATACCATTGTATGGTAAGTATGTATGATAAATTCCCATTCATTGAGACCTTATTTTAAATTAACAAGAATAAATGACAACTGCGCGGGTATTACAACCTTACATTATGCATGTAAATTTAATGACTTATTTGAATATACTTTATTATGATCCTTCATAGTAGTTAACTTTGCTTTGACATTTGTATTCGTATGTTTGTATAATATATAGATATATTTTATGCATATTACATACATATATTTCATAATTTGTTAGTGTATTACCACTTACTATGCAGTATATGTATATATCATATCCTCATTTATTTGAATAGTATATGTATAATACATATATATATACCTAGTATACATATTGAACTTAAACCTCGCAAATTTAATTACAATTCATAATTGTACAGCATCAGCCATTTGACGACTGCCCTTGTCTTCATATACACAATGTGTAGTATTATTATAATTATCATATGTATATAATATAAATCTTTCTTGTCGTCGCAAAAGTAATGAAAAGTCAAAATAACTTGAGGATTATATTTGCATACATATAATATAGTATGGGACAGATTAATATGTATATAGAGAACAGTTTAGAGAAGCTCTACGGATATTTTGATAATAATTTATTATATTATTCTCCTTAATTTGTTAAGAGTATAGTAGAGTAGTAGTAGTTATGTAATATAATTATCTTTCTTTATATATATGTACTAAATATATATTGTTTATACGTTCAGTCAAAGTTCAAAAGTTAAAATTCAAGTTCAAGTTGTATTTTTTTCGAAAACATTGAATATGCATAGCACCTTAGTTTATCTATATATTCATTCATCTAAATTTAAATGTACTTATTATTATTGTTAGATCATCATTTACCCTATAGTACTCACGTTATTAAATTAGTCCCCTGCTCAATATCTTTTCACTTGTGTATATAGTTCATTAAAATTCCTAATTAATATTACGTTTTGTTTTGTCTCTCTAGATTTTGTATATAGTATTTTTTTTACATGCTATCATTAGAGTTCGAAACATATAGTTCATATTCCTATATGTATTATAACCTATGCTCATAAATATATAGTCAACCGAGCAACATATTCACTATATATTACTATCCACTTACATGTGATTATATATTTATGCAAACTATTTACTTATCCTTAGTAGCAATTAGCTCCAAAAATAATTGACATTGACAATGACCGTAAGTATATAATTCCGTAATCGTAAGCTCTACACCTAATATACATGTATGTATGACTTACATAATATGTATTTGTCGATGATATACTGTACACTACACATTTAGTTAAAACTGCTAAAATATTAAATTAAAATCGCTTCACCTATAAAAGGTCCACACATGATCAGAAGATATTTGATAATACAAATTCATTAATTAATAATTATGTAGGTATATACTAATTTATTATAAATTACCTATATAATACAGAGGGACATTGCTGTCCCTTGACCGACCTCTGACTTCTCAGGAAGCTTTTTTAAAAGCTAAAACGTTACAATAATAATAATTAGGTAATTAGGTTAAAAAGTTAAAAAGCATAAAATATTAGTGAATACCTAATATTATTATGACTGGAGATTTGTTTTTTATCTAGTTTTTTTTCCAGTGTACACAGTTTGTATGGATTGTGTAAATTAATTACGACAACGAGTTGTTATTGAACATTTTAAAATAGCATTGCAATATGGATTTAATATCGATAGTCAAGATAAAAGTTGTAGTATGTATATATAGTATTATTCATTCTACATAGATATTGCACTTCTCGTGTGTACAACCATCAGCGGTCCGCGTAAACAAAACAGACAACATCTATATCTATCACAAAATTCAGTCACGTCAAGTTCTTTTTACATGTAGTAAAATATCCAGTCCCACACGTCAACAATCTATTTTATTTGTTTTTTGAAAAAAAAACAGGAAAAAATAACTTACAGTCAGTACTCATTAAAAAATAAAACAATGGAATACTACATTATTATTGATTAGTAAAGTCCATGTTCATTCATGAATTTGTCAATTTGTACTAGGAAACTCTGACTTGGAGGAGAAAAGTTATTAAATACCTATAATTACAAGCTGATTGGTATCTTTTACCGTGTATTTAATTGAAAAAACCAAAAATAAGAAGCATTAAGCTCAAAAACATCTAAACATAGGGGGTCTGTATAAATAATAAAAAACGTATGTTGTATAAATAACGTATAGTATTAGTTATTACACTATAAAATCACTACATCGAACTTGACTGTGACTGTTAGTGAGACGGATGACTATTTTTTTAGCAGTCGATAGCAGATTCTGTAAATGCAAATTGTGTTTGTTTTATATTTTTAACTTTTTTAGCACATTATTATTAAAACCCAAAAAAGCGTTGAATGCTTTTTGTTCGAAATAACAACTAACAAAATAATTACTGGCGACTACAGCTTTTGCAAGTTAAAAGTAATAAAAAATATTTATAGTTAAGTAGATGATGAGTACAAATTAGCCATAATTCGTAACTATAGTTAGTATAACAATTAAACTAAATCCACAATTCGGGTTTCCGAATGTCCGGTATCCCAAGACCTGAACAACAAAACATGGCTTATGTCTACTACTATTATATTTCGTTATCTTTCTCAAACTATTAAAACTGGTAAAATTGAGATTAGGTTCATTTTAAATATTTATATCATCAATCAACTCATGCATAAATCATAATCAACTGAACTGCTGAATGGAAATTGCGTGCATGTGTATATAAATATTATTACATACTTACTTATTATTTGGCCACTAATTGCATTGCTTTTAATTCTGATTTTTCCTATGTAGTGTGAAAAGACAAAGAGACAAGGAAGAAAGAATCAAAGGGAAAAAAATTGAGTAAAAAGTGACAAACTATAGAAGACGAAGGAAGGAGATAAAGATGATGATGCATATATATGCAGAAAAAAATGTCATCTTGATTGCGACGAAAAACATCTTTTGGATCTTTGGTGCATGATGATGATGACAACGACATAAAACTTGACATGCATTTTGTTTGTTTGGTTTAAAATTTGAGCGGACCTAAGTTTGTCGACACATGGAAATTTTCCGAGCACACTGGAGGGAACGTCTCCAGGTAGACTCACGTGCGGTGACAACTACTGCGTGATTCGAACTACTATTAGAATTACTATTTGAATGAGGTTGGTTCTTGGTAGGGGTGATGCGGAGATTTGTATCGGAATTGCAAGTATTCGATGAATTATTACTACGACGGATGCCGTTCAGAGTGGCTGCTGCAGAAGTAATGGGCGTCACACTCGGACTTCCACTGTTTGCCATCCGAGAGTGGCGAAGGTCACTCGGAGAAGGTCGGTTAAACATGTATTGTAGTGGTTCTTTCTGCGATCCACTTGACATGATGTTGTAAGCACTCGAACACACATTGTCGTAACCATTCTCTTCTGTAATTGCAACAAGAACAAGCCAAAATGAAAGTCTGAAAATACATAGTTGAAAAGTAGTAAAGAAAAGTATTCAAATATCATTAATTTACTCTTGATTTCTTACCGATTCGAAGGAGCTGCAAATCAGCCTGTTTACAAGTTTGATAAACCTCAAAGCCGTCATCGTCATATCCCTCACTCAAATCCTCGTCGGAGCCTTTCAGATATTCTTCAATGTATGGAAGGACACTGATTTTCCGTCTTTCGGGCGGTACGCTGATTTTATCACATGGATTTTCATAATGTCTCTTCTTTAGCCATCTGCTCATGTAAATAATTATCATTATTTAATTGTTTTGTCAATGATAACGAATATAATGATACAAATTATCAAATGTTCAAGCTTAGTATATGAACTAACGGATGATGTTGGATCACAGGTACGGAAAGTCTGTCATCTGGATCTTTTTTCAACATTCCTCGAATAAGATCTGCCAGAAGAGGATCAACATCTTCGGGTATTTTAAATTCTCCTTTTGCTATATTCTCAAATAAAAGAAACACCGTATCCCCTTCGAATGGATATTTCCCAGTCGTCAGATTGAATCTTGAAAGAAAAAAAATTTATCATTTACACATGATATTTTTTGTACCTATCAACATTATCTACATAATAATATATGCATAGGGCTCATACATATTACTTATTATGGACAATGTGCAAATAATATGAAACGTACAACGTGACACCGGAACTCCATACATCCAGCTTGTAACCTGCAAAACTGTCACCATTTGCTACCTCAGGAGGTTGGAAAACGGGAGAACCTTGAGAAGTATGGCACGTATCATCTGGACTAAATGTACCTAAAGCCTGAAAAAGTGTACACATTTTGATATTATACGTCTAGATTTAAAATTTGTACCAACAAACCAATGCAAATAAAAATCGGTTTGCTACAAACCTCCGCCACACCAAAATCCGTTATTTTAAGTTTTTCATCTAGCTAGAAGGAAAAAAGTGTAAATAATTAATAATAATAATTGTAATAATCTATTGAAAATAGAATATACGCTTAATGTCCATGTACTTTGCATGGATATGAATTATAACTTTAGACTTTATAAAAATTACACTCATAGTCAGATTAACTTTTATGGAGATGTGTAAAATGTAATAAACTTACCGTGACGAGCAAGTTGCCTGGTTTAATATCTTTGTGAATTATTCCTTGACTATGAAGGTATAATAAACCTTCGAACAACTGAATTGTGTACCTAAAAACATTCAAATAATAAGAAACAATAACAATAAGAAATACACTTGCATAAATAAACAACTCTATGTATGTATACATTTTCAAATGTAAAAATTACCCATGAGCCTGCCAAATGGGGAATTTTTTCTGGGGAGAAACTTCTATAAGATCCTGAAGACTTCCCAGACAGTAATCTAAAATTAGGTACATTTTCTGCTTGTCTTCGTTGTGAATGACTTCAATGAGTTTGATAACATTAGGATGAGAGAGCCGTTTGAGAAGACTAATCTCCCTACGAACATTTGCTTCTCCATTGGGGATTCTCCGTAATTTGCGTTTCTTTAATATTTTAACCGCTCTATATACAGAAAAACAAATGAATAAAAAAAATAATGAAGCAAGTCGATAATTAAACATTGCATACGATTAAGATGGGTAACTTTTTATTGTGATTATCATTATTATGATCAAATAAGTGTATACATACCTTCGGACTAGCGTTTCAGAATCGAGAACTTCCTTGACCTTTCCATAACTTCCTTCTCCCAGTAAATCCCCCATAATATATTTTCCTAAGAATTTGCATTTTTTCTTGCGACTCTGGTAGATGACTTCTTCCGAGTTAAGACGTTGGAAAAAGAGAGTTGGAGGGACTGACCAAGAGAGTCCAGGTTCACTGTCTGTCAGTCCCATTTCTCCTTGATGATGACCCATGGCATTAGAGTAGTATTCTTCTCGTTCATCAATAGAAATCTCGTCACCTTCGAGCCATCGGACAGGTGGTCCAGTTAAGTCCACCATTTCAACTACGACCATAATCAAACCCCCTCCAGACCGACCTCTGTCCTCTCTAACTCAAAATCATGACATGTTGACCCTGACTACTCGTCTAATTCCCTGTGTCACTCTGATTATGATCAACTTTTAATATATATATATAAATATATATATATATGCTTATATTTGACTGTTTAATGGGATTTCCTACTGCGTTGTCAATTAATTTCTACCTATATTACGTCCATTGGTACTATTGGTAAACAATTATCTTGTGAATTTTTGAATTTGCGATATAAATAATGCGTTTGAGTTAAAATCTACTTCGTTTTGTACATGTTATTTATTACCTCTTATGAAAATCCCAGTCCATTCAAAATTTTGTAGGTAGGCAGTACTGGAGTTTTATGTTCAAATTTTTACTTTAAATTTAAAATCATGGCCCGTACACCCTATAACTTAAATTTTAATTTAAATGTAGTTAAAATACTTAAAATGTAAATTCACAATCAATTTGATACTTTTTCATTCCTTTTTTCTTCTCATGATTCAACTTTGATGGAATGCGCCACGTGAAAATTCACTATATATGCTCACTTTTCATATTATGATAAAAAAAAATTCCTAATTTAATATTTTTTTATCCAGTTTTCATTCGTTCAATTTAATTATATACCGTTTTCTAATTATCGAGTATAATTTTTAATTTTAAGTATAATTCGTAAAATTTCAATACCCTAAAAGTCTAATACAGTTGGTTAAAAGTCGTTAAAAGATTCATATACTTATAGTACATATTATGTGATGGTGTAAGTATAATACAACACGTCAACATACTTAGCTTATTATATTATTATTTGAAGCTTATAAATTACCTAAAATCTACAAAAAAAGTTACTCTTTCTTATTGGAATAACAGTAATAATAATAATAAAACTTTATAGGCAATACTTACAAATTAACACAAAAAAAACCGTTTTCGTATATCTTCCCCCTATATATATAGGGAATTTCTCTATTTTTATACATATCATGCTTATTTATGTAAGTATATCCAGTCGAAAAATTTAATTTTTAAAGTTTTAAAATAAAATGTACCCTACATATTTAAATAATTAGTAATTGTAATAATACATTCACAAATGAATGCTTATTTTCTTTTGTCAATAATGATAGTTAGATCATAACACTTGACATTGTCAGTCTTCATCGCTGCTGTCACTTTCGGTAGCTATTGACAGAGGTGAACGGGAACCGTCATCAGTCTTGTCAGCTTTTTTAAACAAAGTTATCATTCCTCGTGAATCAGTTAGTTCCTCCACCGAAAGAACTGTAAAGAATAAAATGCAAATTCCATTATTATTAAAACATCATTATCATCACAGTAGTACTTGTGTACATATTATAGAATCAAACTTACAATCATGAACAGCCAAGTGGTTATTGAGGACTTTATTTTTTGCATCCGAATAGGGATTAGAGCCACGGAAACCCTGACTACAGATTTTTACAAGGGACAAGATATGTTTTGTAGGATGCCAGGGATCAGTGACAGCCCTCATTTCCAACTCTAATAAATTCCCCAAATATAAGATACGGCAATACTCTTGAGCGGGTTCCCAGGCAAATGAAAAAACGGCTTCATATTTTTTCCGAGGGTCTTGATACCCCAGGCCAGCATGAACATTCCTATTAAAGACAATATAATATTGAAAATTAGTATTACTAATTAAATTACATTTAAATGGGAAAAGTATTTTAAAATAAAAAAATATACACAGCATTTGCTAATCAACAAAATGTACACTGTACCTGTCATAACACCGTCCAGGATTTTTGATGTTCAGACTAGCAGCTTGAACAAGAACGAATACGACCGCTGTGATTGTTCCCTTGTCAGGACAAACCTAGCGTTAAAACAGATATATTATGGGGTTGTTATTTTATTATTACTCAATAGCGACACGAAAAAAATACAAATTACTAGCAGTCACTTAATACACCCAAATGGATCAATTATCAAAACTTACATCGACAATAGCCGCATCATAGTCGCAGCACGAGCAGTAATACTTTTCGGCAGAGTGGCAAATAATCCCGGCGACTTCATTACATAGCAGCTCAATGTCCAAAGTTCTCTGGAGCACTTGAACAACCGGCACTTGACATTTCTCTGCTTTGGCATTACTAATCATATTGAGTTGACCATATGCTGTCCCATGAACATCCAATGGAAGAGCCACAGGGAAAGGTTGACCGGAATTTCCATAGCCATCCAAATTCCCGTGAAAATCATCCTCAATGTCCGTGATGACAGAGACATTGTCATCCTCTGCACCATCTCTCTGTACATAACTCCGAAGGACTTTGGCAATGCAATTTATTGATACGCCCATCGTCGGCTTTGCATTGACATTTGGATTCGGACTGATGACTTCCATCGGAAGCTGCTTACTATTGTTATTGCTGTGACTTTCAGACTTGTGTAAGATCCCTTCATCAGATAAAATGGTTCTTTTGGGTGTATTCCCTCTGGATCTGGACTTGTAACCCGCTGGACTCAGTTCACTTTTCCCCAAGTCAAAGCCACATTGACCACCAGGAGAACTCAAATTGCTATTATTAGTATTGGGTGAGAATGTGGGTAGTTTGATGTTCAGATTACTATTCAGATTGTTATTGATTGGTCGGAGGACATCGGGAAGGAGCTGGTTAGGATCACCACTATTGGGTGACATTGCTGGAGACAGAACATAGTGAGGACCTCGAGGAGACCTTGGGTTCATGTAACTCATAGCTTGGTTATCATTGATGACAAAATTTCGAGGACTGTCTCCTCCAGATACCATACCATGGTCATATCGAGGACTTCGTGGGTTCTGAGGACTTCCTAAACCCAAACCTCCTAGCGTATGAGCATTAGAACCTAGACTCCCGGGTAAAAGTCCAGATTTCCGACTCGTTCTGCATAATTTCAGTGGTACGATGTTTTCTGTAGAGACGTCAGATTCACTAAATTCATACTTTTTATCTGCTAGTCGTCGCTTCCGAAATGAACTAAAAGAACGAAAACTTTCCTGGAGAATATCATCACCAGCGACGGATATTTCAAAAACATCATAGGCTGATGACATCGATATCTTCTTATTGCTAGTGTTACTATTATTATTATTATTAGTAGTAGTAGTAGCAGTAGTAGTAGTATTATTTTTATTATTATTCGAATTACTGGAATTGGAATTTGAAGATTCCATCACATTGCTATTGCTGGAATTATTAGTGTTATTCTTATTTTTATTATAATAAGACTTTGGTGTGATGGGATTGTTTCCTTTATTATTATTAATAATCTTGACATCATTTTTAAAATTTGATGTTTTCGTTTTAGCATCAGCTGACGATGATGATGATGTGGATAGTGATGATATTTTGCATGGAACTTGTTTCGTAGGACTTGAATTATTTGAAGAAATCCGTCTTTTCACATTTTTAAAAAACTTGCGTTCACCGTCTTGAGGAGGTAGCATCAATTTTTTCGAATTCGGAGAAGAATTGTGCGTATTATTATTATTTTGAGCATTCGTATTACTATGATTAGGAGTAACTTTACTACTGGAAATCAATGAATAACTTTTATGCATAGGTTCATTTTGCTTCAAGAGTGACGACAGGGTGTTTGATGAAAATTGACTTGCAGAAGAATGCGTTAAATTGTTGTTGTCACCACTATTATTATGTTGCATGGATTTTGATAGATTTGAATTTGAAGAAGAGAGTTGAGGGTTTGGTGAATTCGATGAATAGTCGAGAGAGTCTAGTGAGCTTTGGGAGAGACGTCGAACCATATTGGGAAGAGTTTCTTTGATAATCTTTTGATTCGCAGTGTTCATGTAAGGTAGAATGGCGAGAAAGGACTCTTGAGCATTTATAGACAAAATATTGGATTCTTCCGAAGTCGATGATGAATCCAAGAAATACGAACTAGAGGATTTTCTCGAAGGAGTATAGTAAAAATGATGAAGGTTGGGATTGTGGTGGTAAGGATCTTGATAGTAGAATTTAGTGTCATCTCTTATAGGACCTTTGTTTAGTACTAAATAGAAAAGTCATACAAAGAATAGATATTTAATGAGGATATAAAAAAAATACTACTTCAATTTTTTAAATTACTTTACTACATAGTACGAGAGATTACTGATGAAAAATGTTTACCTGTATTTAGAGAGTAGTTACTCTTGAACCAAAGGTCACAGCGAAGAAAAGGAAATGGAGCTGCAGTATTGTTCACATTACTTTGTAGAAATAGTGGGGCAATGTCATTCGAACTTCGAGGAGATACAGCAGCTGTTGTTGTTGTAGCTGGAGATGATTTAATCACTTGTGGTTCTAAGAGCTTGAAATCAAATACATGAAGAACATTGCCCGTGTTAAAAGCTACAGAATTTTGAAATCGAAGTTGAACTTCTGAATCAAATCGCGGAAATGGTGAGACATGGTCAAAGGTCAAGTGGATCGTTAGACCGTGACGAAGACAAGGTTGTAATATCCGAGACTCTCCATTCCCATTTTCTATGCAAATAAAGCATAAATACATACAATTATTGTCATGTTATATGATATGAAATTATAACATAAATACATTAGTATAGCTGATATTAAGAAAGTTATAGATAGCAGTGTATTGAATTGACAAACCTTCATCAACTTCTTCATCGGGTACAAATTGACAATCGGCTGCATGCAAAATGAAGAAGTTTAATTTACACATTTTTGAATATTCCAGTTCCTTATAAAACAAAGGAATTCAAGACACATATTACATTGAAATACTCACCACAGTTGGCTGTTTGTGTAGGTGGGATTGTGGTGACGGTAGCAAAGAATTGTGTATGATGAGGATCAGCAACATCTGCATCAGGATTTGAACTAATGAAATACAGTAAAATAAAATTTAGAAAATGAACCAGACTCATTGAATACAATGTACAGTGTGTATTATACACGTATATAATACACGTATATAAGTTTGCATGTAGTAAATGCTAGTATATATATGATATGATTTCATTTTCTCTTACCTGTGACCTGTAATTAGAATTCGTTGATCATCCTTCTTCCAATGAGATATCTCAATGAGGAGATTATTGTCACAAACACCATTATTATCAAAAAGAAGAACAGAGGAGGTTTTCTTGATGGGTTTGTATGGAACGAATAACCAGAAATGTAGTCGATACATAAAGGTTAATTCTCCCCATGACACACCGAAACTGTCTGATGGTCGAGCTGTGTAGGACATCAAGAAACGGCCACAGTCCGTAAAGCCCATAAATATATTTCTATTTTTGATATTGAAACACAAAAATAATAATGCAACATTAATAAACCATAAATACGGTGTAAATATATATTAACGCAGATACCTAGTGTAAAATGCATCAAGTTTACATACGATTCATTTGAAATTCGAGTGGTAATTTTAATTGACAGTTTCAAGCAATGATAACAAAACAAGTAATTGTTTTATTAATTACCCAGCTTCCAAAGCATATCGAGGAATTATTTGTTCAATCGGCATACGAAACCTCTCCGGATATGAGTCTCCAAAAGGGTTTGACAAATGTAATTGCTTTCCATGCACCTGCAACCCAATAAAAACAAATGTACATGAAATGAAGGATTCAAGTAACATCAAATGAGTACACATGGATCAAAATTCAAATCAAAATTTTTTAAATGTTCTACAAGAAAACCAACATCATGGCCTCAAATGATGAAATTTACAAAATGTACAAGGCTTATACTAATTCAGGCACACACTCATCAATGTCACCAATTAAGACTAATTTTAAATCGTTTCATATATATAATACATTTGATTTGACTTGTAGTTTAAAATATATAAAATGTTTTTACCTCACGACGAAGTAAATTCTTTACGATTCCTTTGGAAAATTTCTCTCGAGCTTCTTCTAATTTCTTGACATAAGCAAGACTTTCGCACGGGTCTGGAGAGCAATACATTTTTTAAATATTTTAATTGCAATTAAGGAGTTCAGTCAAAAAATCTCTAGCTCCACAGTCCAATCGATATTCTCCATTTAAACATTTAAACTCACTAGACTTATTGTAATATACAAAAAGCGTTTTAACCTACTGCAATTTTCTATCTAAAATAAAAATCGAGGAGAACATCTTTGTCTCATTTGATTTTCCTGTTTTTAAATATCTGTGACGCAGATGTTAGCTCGTCTGAGACGAGTCGTCTCATCGTCAGTTCAACGCCGGCTGCATATTTTTCGTTGGTCTTTCCTATAATATAAAGACTTCATACTGCATTTTCCTATATCTCGCTGTGTAAAATTCTAGTAAAATGAAACTTAACTGTCAATTAAACTGAGGCAATAATTTATAAATAAAATAATAACTACCTACTACTGAACACAACACATCAAAATTTATTGAAATTCACACGATTCAACTGAATGTTCGTAAATTAAAATTAGTTAAAGTGTGCAAAAGTATAATTGTAGAACTTTGAGAAATATGTATATTAATTTCCGATTTCTATACTTCAATTTTCAACTATCTGAAAATCCCTTTGTTTCATTTTATTGTGTGACAAATGTAGTAACCTTGATGTATTATGGACAGTATTTATTATAATTTTATTATTGTCAGAATTGATAAACGATATATGTATACTTATAGACAATTAAATTGGAATGCACGCGTAGCGCAGCTATACCTACATACTTAATTAAATGAATTGCGATTTCCAAAGAGAAACAAAGAACATAAATAAGTACAGGGATTTCTCTGAGAAATGTCCAATTACTGTGTCGGAGTACATAAAAATTTCAAAAGGTAGTTAGCAAATGAAAATCTCAGAGAAGTCACTTCATTACACATATTCAAAATTTCAGTATAGGTAAATTTCAGTAGGTAAATATAAGGCCGTCAACTCGTTGTATAATTTAGTATTCAACTCTGGTCATGTACAAAAAATATAATGGACAGTATTGATCACCAGAAATAAACTATAATAGTAATAAAGTGAAATTGGTTATAGGACATTTGACATTCTACGAATGAGCACTGCTCATTGAGCAGTATTCAGCGTTTACCTGAATGTACTTGAAAAAACTCTTTTTCTCCTCCAGGCGGATCTATACCAATCGCCATTCAGAATTTCATAGAATTAAATGTCATTTTCAATGCATAATTAAAACGTAACCGTCACCAGACAAGTGGAGACAAGTTACTTTCATATCGATCATGCTATCTGTATTTATATTTAAACCTGTGTGCGGAAATGGGAAGGTTCGTAAAGATGAGATGCGGATTCAGAGAAATCCAATCTCACCAAAAAACGATCGACCCAATAATCTAAACTCGTCCTAACTTACATGATGTTTTCAGTTATTAAGATGTCGAAAGATTGATTTGTTTATTTTTGTTCAAATAATGACATATATGACACGGACCAAATCAAAATAGACGTACGCTCATTCTTCAGTTTTCACTATAATATTTCTTTCTTTCTTTGAAATGCACAAAGACTTGTTTCAAATTTAAAACTTCAATGCCAAATAAAAGTGAACCCTTGACTGTTCTGTAAACTGTACCTTTTAAATAGGTATAACAACTAAATACAATTAAGTGAGTATTCAAAAAAGCTAACGCGCAAACTACTAAAGAATTCATATAAGTACGTTATAAGTACTTATAATATTTATGCCAATAACGTCAACTCTAATTGTGAGATACACCAAAAAAATATGCTCTACTTACTATAGTTAAACACTCTAAGAATTTATTGATGAATTTAGATTTGCACCAAAATTTAATGATGTAATTATTACAACTTTTTTCTTATCACGTCCACCGTTTGAGATGGACATTTTCTGGCTGAAAAGGGAAATCCAGTGGAAATTTAGCCGCTATTCATTCGGTGTGGTGATTGACAATGGTTGAGGCTGAGGTTCATCGGCACTACTTTCGCAAACACCATCAATATTCCACCCTAAACAAAATCAACACATTTAATTTTTGTTTCTCATTCAGCTACATAGTATAAAAGTACGATAGTTGCAAGAATTTTTGAAGCATTCTTTGGGTTTTATTTTGATTAGTTACCAGTAGTTTTAGTGGAATAGAATACGCCAGGCACAAGACAAATAGATTCCTCCTCGTAGTCTGTCCGGTACAAAAGTCCACCCGCGTACGAGTCCAAAGTACAATGTTTTTCATATGGGAAGTGAATGACACATGGATCCCACAATTCCAAATAGTCA
>JAIUND010001272.1:0-38796 GCA_034699125.1 Gisinianus flammeolus | reverse complement strand
TTGGTAATGAATTTTTCACTAGTGAATTCACTAGCACGGTAATTAATTACCATTAATTTCACTAGCAAAATTTTGGTTATCAAAATTTGGTAAATGAATTCACTACCATTAATTATGATTAGCAAATTACAATTTTCAATCCACTACCAATAATTTCATTAGCAAAATTTTGATGCTAAATTCACTACCATTAATTTCACTAGCAAAAACATTCATTACACAACACTGGACTGGACATTTTTTTTTCCCCAATAATTCGAAATACATCTTTGTTCATTGTTAACAAGAAGCAAGACTGACGACGAGAGGAACAAACTTTTCTTTTAATATAGGCAATAAATAACTAATTTTCATAATTCGATATGTAATTATAGTATATACTTAGTTGCAATAGTTAAGTAGACATAGTATTAAATAACGATCGAGTTGATAATGGCAGACTTTTTTGATCGAGACGCATACGAACAATTGGCAACGTGCACGATTGAAGACAAACTTGAAGAAGAGGATTATAAAAATAGAAACAGTAAGAAAGCAATCGGGACTGGAGTTAGTGAGCTGGAACTGGAAACGGAAAAGATTGAATATCCGGATCCAATTGATACCGACATTATCTTGGCAACTGCCGGTTATGGTCATTGCATCAAAGTGTGGTCTGTGCATAAGAGTTTATGTCTGAAGACTTTTCAACATAGTGATAGTGTAAGTATATACCTACTTAGTATTCTATTGTATATTTATAATATACGAAGTTAGTATTTGCCAAGTATCCCATGTGTTTTAAGTTCAAATTTGCATATTATATTATCAAGTTATTTATTATGAACTTTTGTTTTATTTGCAGCACGTAAATGCTTTGTGCATAAATGAGGATAGAAATCGAATATTGGCAGGAGGTATGTATAATATTCATATTATATACATAGTATAATATTATTATAATATCTTCAAATCATTCTCATTAATGTATTGAGGTTTTTAAACTATAATTTGCTGTGTTTAAGAATCCTTAAAATAATTATCGTTGATTGTAATTTTATACAGGATACAGGCGTATTCGACTGTATGATATTAATTCTCCCAATGCTTTCCCTATTTTGACTTTTGATGAGTTGTCATGCAAGAATGTGACAGGAGTTGGCTTCAATGAAAATGGAAATTGGATTTACAGTGCTAGCGAAGATTCCTACCTCAGACTGTGGGATCTCAGGTACAAATAGCATATTTTATTATATAATGTAGAGGTAATTAGTATAATATATGTCATATGTATTACTAGTAAACATTTCCTGAAGTTATATATATCATGTCATTTAATTAAGTACTTATTTACATGTTTCAGGTCTGATACGGCTGACAAGACTCCACAGTGTCATGCAATTTACCGGACGAATTCTTCTCCAATAACTTCTGCCGTTTTACATCCAAATAATGTGAACATTATTGTAAGTGATCAAAGTGGTACAATTCATTTTTGGGATATGAGGAATAATAAAGCTCAACAATTCGTAAGTATTTTGTCTTTTTTAAAGAAATTAGTATAAATATGGTTTGAAGACTATAAATAGTTTGTTGTTTGCAAAAACTTTCTTTTTAATGCCTCTCTCTTTCTCCCGCATCAAGATACCTGATAAGAAGAATGCACCTGCAATAAACTGTTTGGCAGTGGACCCAATAGGGAAATTGTTGGCTGTTGTGAATGCTGATGGAGACTGTTTTATTTGGAAGCTCAATGGTAACACTAACTCCTACATATATGATCTAACCTTTATACTGGAAGCGTCTGTGTGTTTGTTTGTGTTTGTTAGTCACGCGATTGTGTGAAAACGGGACATCCCAGAATCATGATTCTTTTTTTGTTAGAAAGGGGATGATGAGAGGATGCTGGGAAACTAATGTCGACTTGATTTGGAGTGTTCTCGCCACCCAAAAACCCACCAAACCCGCCGTTTTAGTGTGGGACATTCTAGAAACATGATTCTTTTTCTGTTAGAGAGGGCATGATAAAAGAATGCTGGGAAACTGGTGGCGACTTGTTCGGCGGTTTCTGGGTGGGAAGAAGTCGCCCAGAAACCGCCGAACCCGCCATTCCCTTACTATACATCCTGGAACCATGATTTTTTTTGTGAGAAAGGGGGGTGTCTAGATCTAAATGCAGGGAAGACAAGGGCGACTATTTTTCTTCTGCTCTAACAAAAAAACTAATCTTGTTTCTAAGATGTATCGTTCTCTAACAATCTTGTGACTCACAAACAAACAGACAACAAAATTCAAGCCGCATTGCGGGTTTTAAGTGCTATAGTATATATAATATACATTAGAATCTACCTAGGCCTGCCTTATATTTTTTTTTACAATGATTTGACCGTTTCAATACGTTTCTTGACAAGACAAGTGAAATGTATTGAGATTGTCAATACGATATAAGTCATATAAGATCTTGCTTGTGTAAATTTGAGATTTAATTTGAGCTGTGATTATTCAAATCATCCATATAATTATGTTCCATTTGAACATTTAATTATGTCAACTACGAGCTTTAACAGTAGAACTTTAACATTGAGTTAAAAATTATTCATTGTACTAGAGATTCAAAATGGAAAAGTCGGTTATTATCCAAAAAACAAAACCAACACAAATCTACAGTTATAAATTCAATTAAGAAAATTGAGCTTTTTATGTTGAAAAGTAAAATTAGTAAAGTAAAATACTTTTCAACTATTAATTCAAAACTTTTGAATCAAAAGGAATTTAATGTTTGAATAAAGTAGGTACATATATTGTACGTAGACATGTGTGTTTTACAAACACGTGTACTCGTTCCACAATTCAATCCATAATTTTCATGCAATTTTTTATATAGTGGCCAAAACCCATGTCTCCCTTGCGATGCCACTATAGACAGATTCTAGAGTATCCTATATGAAGTATGAATATATTCATATTTCAACGAGTTCAATTACTGCAAAATTATATTAATTTGTTATAACAATCATGTAGGACTGAATGATGGCCCTGCTGTCCTTACGCCCCGTGACAATGTGAAAGCTCATTCACGATATGCGTTGAAATGCTGTTTCTCCCCAGATTCAAAGTATACAAGATTTCAACAATATATACTTATTCATTATTCAAACATTATCATTATTGTGATACAACCTCAAATTTAATACGAACTATGATGTTTAAAATGGTGCTTATACGTTGTTTATTTTGATCAGATTATTAGCTACAACTTCAGCTGATGAAACTGCCAAGATTTGGTCAGTAAAGGAGGATAAAGTTGAACTTCATATGGAATTCTACCAGCCAGGGCAAAGATGGGTGTGGGATGCGGTGTTTTCTGGAGATTGTGAATATTTAGTAACAGGTATACAGTAATTTGACAGTGTCAGATGAAATTAACTCAATAATATTTAGGTACCTATGTAATAAAATAATTTTATTATTACTATATTTATAGGGTCCTCGGATAATGTAAGTAGGCTTTGGAGTTTGGAAGATGGAAAATGTCAGCGGAAGTACGTTGGGCATGAAAGAGCTATAACCTGTGTTGCATTTCGCGACGCTTCAATGTGACTTGGTCATTTGTAAACAAAGTCCCTATATATATATACAAAATGTAATGTATGTATACGCAATAATTTTTTTTCTCTTATTACTGATTGCCTTTTTCCATGTTGTTTATTTGAAATCATCAAATGTGTCTCTTCATGTTCTCACTTTATTAAATTCTTTCTAAAAGAATTCAGTTTATTGATTTTATTTGAAGTTTCGTTTTTTCGTTCCATCTTTTTTCTATTTCTATTAAGGTATAGAAAAACACAAATGTTTAAGGGTCTTTAGGGTACAAATCTTGAGTTTCGAATGGATCTGGCGTTCGCGGACTATGATTCAGTGCAGGGTACCACTGGTGCCGCTTTTGCCGATCTCCATGCCCTTCATCATGGGCGAAGGGAGAATGTTCAGTGGAAGTGGAACTGTCGATTCCTGCGTGTACAGGCATCGAGTCCACTTTTGTTATCACCAACAAAATCCCAACACTCAACAGTAATAGTAAAGTCAAATCACTTCTTTTTTGTAATAATGCCACCTGCAATCAATACAGAACATATCTTTTTAGTTCCTTGCACAATTATTTGTAATCTAAAGTAAGTTTAGATTTTTTTAAATGTATTAGGGAATTTATAGAATATAATCGCAAGACAAGTATCTTTTACCATTTTGTTTAAAAAAATTTGTTTCTACTCGAACAGAAATTGATATACACCGAAAACCCAGTGTATAGAAAAGAAGAAATGAGAGAGAAACTAGTGATTCACTATTTAATAAAGAATGACGGAAAACTCTGTGAGCCTTTTAAATAAGTTACGCTCAGACATGTGGAAGGGAAGTTTAGTTAAAAATTTCCAGTGAACCAAATCAAACTGGATAGAACTTCTCCGTATGCTCGTTGAATATTCATAATTATAATAACAGCACGTTTTCGAATTTATATTGCGTCTCAAACAATAATTATATGGGATAATTTTCCAATTGACTTGATGAGAGGACAATTTTTCCAAGAGTTTCCTTCAAGTAGTAAGTATGTACCAAGAATAAATACATATTCTTTTATAGTTTTCAACATTTATATTGTTGTGCATCATTTGGGAATTTCAGTAGAGGCCAAATACTTGGTAATGAGAGTTTACAACTGACCTTAGACAAAAATTTTTTTCCAACTCTCTGGCACTTGGCAGACTTCAGACTTAGCGAGATACTTCATAATGCAGAAGTTTATGCAACAACGTTTGACAAAATTATGACGGCACTTATTTTTTTAACATTTTATGCGTACGTAAAGAATGCAGGTTAGCATGAAGATGTGTTTTGAAAGAATGGAGGTATAATTTTTAGCAAGAAAATTATCAAACGCTATACCGTTCCTTTCTGTCTCTCCAATATAGATCTTCGCCTAAGCTGTATAGGCGAGAATTTGAAATTCTGAATTTCATGTATACATAAACAGGCAAACCTCAAAGCAGTAAAATAAATGATAATGATCGAATGTAGAAGCTGTATAGAAGAGAGTCAGTCAAATTCAAGCTTTTCCAACCCTCCTTTTGCACATGAAATTGGTCCATTTTGGTCTCCACTGTAAAATCCTCGAGGCTGTGTGTCCAGCTCGATGGCTCCGATATTATCGGAATCATATATCTTGACAACTCTGTGGTCGCGTTTAAAAATAAATGTCCGGATATGAAAAATCCAATAATATTTTACATTTTATTTAGAAAACTTAAAAAATGGGAGAAGATAACAAAAATATGGCAACAAACATTATAACGTTTTTGAGTACGCTTTTAATAATTAATTCTCACAAGTTGTAAAAAACTCGCATAATAAGGTTCTTTTTCTCTGATATTGCATAAGCACGCAGTGTGAATTACGAGTCTTCACAATTTCCATTGCGATAATTGTGAATGTGAGTGCCTCCATTGATGAAAATCCGTTTGTCCGCCGATCTAAAGTGGCTCAGTTTGTAGGTGCCAGGCTTGTAGATGGTCACCCTTGTGCAAGGGGCTTGGACTGCAGGTTTTGGTAAGTTGAACCCCAAATCGTTGCTCTGTACACAAATTACAATGTATTTTTTTAAATTCTTCTTTACAAGAGTATATAGAATTGTTAGAGATTATAAAGTGTTTGGGTGGCTTACACAGTAATGCTCGTGACTGAAGTTACCACCCTGATAGAACTCTATTTGCTCACACTGCGAGTCAAGAATCTCGTAAGAATTGAAATTGGCACTGTCTTTCACCTAAATTAAAAACCATACGTATAGGTAATTTAATATTTATAGGGTATGAATAAACGATATAATAATTGGTGGTTTGCGTATGATTTACTTTGAAAAGGTCTCTGACCACTTCTGGTACATCACCCAAACTATCTGGACAGGATGGACATTGTGGTGTCGCCGTCGGTCTCGGGTAGTAATAACCTCCGTGACCTGGAGAATCCTTTCTTGGTGGTGGTAAGTTCAAAGAGGAAACATCGGGATTCGGTTTCGGCACGGATTCTCCAAGAGAGACAAATCCGACGAGACAAAGACAAACAACCGATAAATTCAACTTCATTTTCCCAACCTATTAAACAAAGCAAAAAAAAAACACATTACTATGCAATCCCTTAATTAACTTTGTATGTTCGGACAGAATAATTATTTAAGCAGAAACTGGGTAAACAAAATATCTCTTACAGAGAAACACGGACCAATATTTCCAGAGATGAAATGAATCATTTGTGAAGTTAGCTGTCCATTTTATATATAGGTGCAATTTCACATGGAACTGTATAAGAGATTTTTCTAGTCAGATTTGTATAGTAAAGTCTCAGTGGATTCCATTCAGGTTATGTAATAAATAAGTACTAATAAGTATTATATAGAAACTTTTTTCCTTCAAATATTTTGACTAAATATCAAGACGAAGTACCGTATAAACTAGAATAGACTCCCTCTATTTTATAGAGTCCCCTATACAATAGAGTCCCAGGGATTGTATAATAGTTTTGAATTACAATCCCATGCTTTCAATGACATTCTCTGATTTAAATTACATTAGAAATCATCGATTTTAAGAACCCTCTAATAGAGTCCCATTCTGTAATAGACTCCCTGGGACTCTATAATATTTTCGGATACACTCCCTGGGAGTCTATTCTAGTTTATACGGTAATTAACATCACTTTACATTCCTTCTCCTCGATCTCATCTTGTGTGTGTGTGTACGCAAAAGTATTTCCCCTTTAAATTAATGAGTCAAAAAGTTTGCAATCAGGACTTATAAGGTAGAAAAAATCACATCCCATCACATCACATCACACACGGTGGTATATAGCAATAATACTTTTTTTCAACCTACAACAAATACATTCATTCTTATACACATCTGTATTTTTATCCTATCCAGTCCAACTCTCATCATCAACAATGAACAATGAACAATATAAATCTACACACTCGCATCATGCGATTATATTATCAGGTTAAACATCTTAAACGGAACTTTGTTTTTTTTTCTCCAACTTATGTAACATGTGGATTGTATACACCATTTGACTGGCCATATAATTTTTCTACTCTTCGATTAAAATCTAGAGTGTAACCAGAACCACCACGCATTTGTCAATAATAATAATAATAATAATAATAATAATAATAATAATTTGAGATGGGAAAAGACTAAAAGACAATTACCAGGGACAGTCACATGGTAAATGTTGAGAGGGAATTCCGGCTTCTCATTGGCATCCATCACGTGAACAGTTAAACTGGTATAGGCTGTATGAACAGTGTCCGACACTTGGATTTGAACGACATGCGTCTTTTCAGTTTCAAAATCCAATGGTTTTGCCAGTGTGACGCGTCCACTGTATTTGGCAATGGAGAAGGTTGAATTTGGATTCCCTTCATCGGCAAAGGAGTAGACTAAACTTGGATTGGTGTCCACATCATTGGCCACCATGGTGGTGACGAGACTCCCCACCGGAAGACTTTCACTCACATTGATAAATGAATGTGGGGAGGACGGAGTATTGTCGTTCACATCAATGACATTTATTTGAAGGAGACATGTCCCCGTCATTTGTGGGTTCCCTTCATCTAGGGAAATGATCGTGAGACGGTACTTATCTTGGATTTCTCGATCCAAAACAATATTAGTTTTCACAATCCCAGAAAATGGTGGCTCGATGATGAATGCATTGTCGTGATTTCCATCAACTATATGATATATCAAGTTTGCATTCGGACCCTCATCATTATCCGTTGCGGTTAACTGAAGGGAAAATGAAAAAAGAAACAAGAAAATGAAACACAAACAAAAAATAACAACAACATAAAATAAAATTACAAATATATGAAATCCAAATAATCCAAGTCCACTTCCATTTCCACATCACATAGGAAAATTCTTATTCTTCTTCTTCTTCTTCTCATTCTCCTTTTATCTCTAATGATTCATAAATGTGTGTGTGTGTGTGCATGCAATGCAATCCCACATCAAATCACGTAAATATTGTACAAAATACAGATATATATAATTCGTCAAATAATCTCAACGTCTACCCATCATCATTTTCCCCAAGTCAGAGTCACTAACTATACAGAATACAGAATACAGACACATGAAATGAAGGGGAGAAAAAAACTCCTTCATTTCTATACACAATAAGCCCACAAAATTTTATAATACCGAGTTTATAGTTTATAGTCTATGCGCCTGTCGTCATTATAATAAAAGCTTGTAATTCTTTTGAATGTTCAATGTTGAAACAACAAGAGAAACAAAACCGTAATAATAATAATAATAGAGAAAATCTTTTTTTTTTTTTTTTATCCTTTTTCTCTCCCGAGTTCAACTTTTATGGATGCATTTTCCGTGCAGATGCATATTAGTACTTATATACTTCTGTATTTCTGTATACTCTGTTCGTCTGTTTGTATCTCTGTATATTTTCGTCTAGTGTCTTGAATCAGAAAAGATTCAGTTTTGGAGAAAAAAAGAAGGAAATTGTGTATGTATATAGTTAAAGGCTCTCTCTCTCACCTGAGTTACAAACGTTCCTTTGTTATTCCCTTCCCAAACAGAAGCCGTGTACGAGTCCTGAGTGAATCTTGGACTATTATCATTTTCATCGGTCAGATTCACATTCAATTTAGTGTGCGCATAAAGCGGCATGGGACCATCCGTTTTGGCAGAGATGACCAAACTATATGTAGATTTTCTTTCCCTGTCCAGGTCAGTACTGTCTTTGACACGGAGGAGCCCACTCGAAGGGACCATTTCAAATACATTGTCCTCATTCCCACCCACAATCGAGTAGAGAATTCGTTGTCGCCGTCCATCATTCCGCAGAGCAGTCACCTGAATAAGCAAAAGGTTATTTTATTATATTCTTCGAAATTACGATAGACGATGGACGATGAACGTTGAACGATGAACGATGAACTATAGACAATACTATATGATATGTATTTATAAAAAAATAACATGTAGCAACAACGGAAGGGTTACGCATCAACAGCCCAAAAAACCACCACCACCACATCATATAAATACACCCATGCACATTAAACACATGAGTAAAAATCGTATTTAGTATGTATCATGATACATATGTGTATTTATATGATGTGGATATACTTATATCCAAAGGATAATTGTGGTGAGCTGAGAGCTACATGAAAAAAAAACCGTGCAGCTTGATTAATCACTAACCTGGACTAGCTCAGTGCCTTCTGGAGAGTTTTCAGGGATCATTTGATCTTCATAGTGAGATTCTTGGAATCTTAATGTATTGGAAAGAGGTACATCTCCAACCTGAATAGAATACCACACACACAAACAAAAAATATATATACATATATACATTATACAGGAAAATAAACTTTCATTTGAAAGAAAAATCCTAAATTAGTTGAAAAATCCTTTCAGTTTACACACATCCAAACACACTCACACACTCACACTCTCATTCTCTTCCCATCTTCATCATTTCAGTTTTTTTTTGGTGTGGTGTGGTGTTTTCAAAACAAAAACATACAACACACATTAACTACCAACCAACCAAATCAACCAAACCCAACACACATCCATCATTTGGTCATTAGTCATTTTTATCATACATTGACAAAGAATTTATAAAATTTTAAAAGTTTAAGTCCACATCCAACAACATTCTTTGAAATCCTCCCAAACACAAACACATACACACATTTCTGAAATGTTTCTATAATATATACTCAAATGAAATTTATTATCTTCAGAATAGCAATAGACTTTTCATGTAAAAATCCTTCAATCCTCAAATTCTAAAATTCGGTAAAAAGGAGTATTTTGGGAGGATTATTATATATAAGGGTCTCCAAGTACATTTGTGTATGGTTGTTGCGTGTGTGTCTGTGTGTCTGTGTACAATACCCAATCAAAGGTAATACCCTACAAATAATGAGAATAAAAGAACAACTAAAGAAAAACAAACCCACACACACGAATGAACGAGGCAAGAGAACCCAATAAGAAAATTGTCCTTAATTATTTCATATATAGATGGATGGTATAAGATAAAAGGAAGACGAATAAAGATAGAGTAAGTGAGAGCGAGAGCAAGAGAGCAAGAGAGAGAGAGAGAGAGAGAGAGAGAGAGAGAGAGAGAAACACACGAATTTTCATGGCCATTTTTGTGTATAAACTCAAACTCAAACTCAAACTCGAACTCACTCTCGACTCTCTTGACTACTTTCAACTCTCCACTTCCACTCACTCTCATCATTATCCACATCCACAATCCACTCACTCCAGAGTCAGACTCTCAAATTTAGTCGACTGAACCAATATGTTCTAGTATTTAAATAGTACGGGATCATCAGACATACGCATACATACAGAAAACAGAGTACAGAACAGACACAGACAAATCTATGTTGTGTAAGGAGAGAGAGAGAGAGAGAGAGAAAGAGTACATACCTGGATAACCACGAGGGCGGTTGAGCTAAGGGGTGGGATGCCTTGGTCTCTACAGATGACTCTGAGTTGAAAGATTCGACCCCTCTCAGCAGATAAACTTATAGCAGGTGTTATGATTCCGGTTTGAGGTTGCACTCGGAATTTCGTCTCGGGATTCTCTATACTGTATCATTACACGAGGAAATTAGTATGGTCTTTAGAGTGGAAACGAAACGTACTTGGTAGTTACTCATACATATCCTTTGGCGAATGGGCGACTATCTTTAAAAGAAAAAGTTACGAGAGAGAGAGAGAGAGAGAGAGAGAGAGCGAGAGAAAAAGAGAAACAAGTTGAGAGCCAAAGACGAAAGAACGAAAGAGTCGAGCCTCTTCGTCTTATTGTTAGTATAGTTTCTTTTACCTGTATGTAATGTCGGCATTGATCCCCTCGTCAAAATCAGTACATTTGACTTGAGCAATTTTCTGTCCGGGTTTCGTGAAAGGTGGAATTTCAATCTGAACTGGATTCTGTGAAATCACTAAGGGACTGTTGTCATTGTGGTCGAGCAATTTTATATGAACTAGAGTTTTAGATGAGCGTGAGTCATACAATCCTCCATCAGTTGCAGCAACTTCAAACGTATAATCTCGTATTTTTTCCCGATCTAGCGGCCTAAATATTACATGTGTACAAAACAACCAACAACAAAAAAAAAAAAACCCATTGGACTTAATTGTCTCTACAGAGTGAAAAATCCTCTCGTTTTAATAGTATTATATATATAAAAGAGGATAGAGCTTGTATATATAATATATATAATACAGAGGTTAACCCAGCTCGAGGCTTGAGAGTATATAATAAAAGATGATTACACACGTACCCTGCTACACACACTGCTCCCGTCTTATTGTCAATTGTAAAATCATTGTTCGTCTCGTTGGTTAAAGAATATTTAATAACCGAATTTATTCCATCATCTGCATCCGATGCTTCCACCGTCAAAACTGTGGTTCCAATGGCTACATTCTCGGAAATGGTGGCTGAGTATTCCGTCATTATCCAAACTGGTGAATTATCATTTTGGTCTGCAAACCCAAATTGTTTTTTTTTCTTATTATGATTACGAATTTTATCAAATCATCATCATCATTGATATCATCTAAACATTACTTTTTCCAAATTGTCATTGTATACTCATTGTATCGTATGTATACATTTTTTCATTTTTATTTTATATTAGTAAAATACATGTATTTTCTCATACCTTTTACCCAGACAGTGAGATTACAGAGAGTTCTATGAACGGGCAATCCTTGGTCTTGTGCAACTACAATTATGGAATGACGTGAATGACGTTCCCGATCCAAAGGTCGACTTGTTAATCGTCCAGATTTGAAATCCACACTAAAGATATTGTCCACATTCCCAGACTCGATACTATAAGTGATTTCCCCATTTCTCCCCGTATCCGGATCCACAGCAATAAATGTATGAATCACACCCAAATCACTATTTTCCGGTACATGCAAATCCATGCATGAATCATAGAAATTTGCTGCATTGTCATTCTCATCTATACAAAAAAACAAGGGGTTTTTAAGGTACATTCATCATTTTACTCCTGGCCTCACTGGCCTCGCTCGTATCACTCGTATCACTGGTATGTGGCATGTGGAATGAAGATTACTCTCAACGTCTCAAGTACAATTAAATTAATTGAGTTTCTCCCATTTTCCCTAGATGAACTCACTCACATACTTACGATGTAATAAAAAAAATAAAATAAAAAATAAAGAGTCCACTCACCTTCAATAGTAATGACGACAGTTGTCGAGTCAAAGAGTGACATGTCATTGGTAAAATGAGCAAAGACGGTCAACTCATATTCACTTTGGATTTCTCTATCGATGAGACCTGACACGAATATTGACCCGTCCGCTGAGATTGCAAACTTCCCATCAGCCATCCCATCAGGAATTACATACACTAACGTATTATTAGAACCTAAATACAAAAAAAAAAAAAACAACAAAAAAACCATTCCAATGTTAAGACAAACTGGTTCACCAGAGTAAAATTGCATAGAGATAGATTAAAGAGAAAGAGAGAGGCTCTCTCGTTTTTCCAAAGTAAAGTAAAGCAACTTCAAACTACACGGATGAACATGCATATAATAATACACAATATATATAATCCATGGCTGGGTTTCTTCTACTTCTTTCTTACGTATTCTTCCACTTTGCCTGAACCTCCTCATCGTTGCATGCATTGAAAAACTATGTGTGAGTATGTGTGTGTGTAGACATATAAACATATACATACTTAATAGTTGTACCAGTCTCGTCGTTATTATCATTCCAACTGGCATGAAAATGATGTGTCTCTTTCTCAAAGCCTTTGTTAAATTTTTCCAACCACTGACTATTTTCTCTGATTGCAATTGTATGCTATCATTTTCTTCTTCCCCGACTACAACATTTTCATGAGAGACACAGAAACACACAGAAAAGAACATACCTAGTCGTGTGTTATATACCAGATATATATAAGTGTGGACTGAAAAATCCAGAAAAACATCGGTTGATTGAGTTCTCACAATTTTGCACCACTCTTCAAAAAAACGGAGGAAAAAAATGCACACACAAAGTGTCCGAAGCATGCAGTTCTTTCTCGTTTCCCTTATTTCTTTTCCTCTCTCCCTCTCTCTCTCTTCATTTCACCTCCTATTAAGTGCTATTATTGTTATTGTGATGGTAGGACATTATCATGCCATGATATTTGATAGTCTACCACGATTGCAGTCTCTCTCTCTCTCTCTCTCTCTCTCTCATCGTCAGTCTCTTCTTCTTTGAGTTTCTCAAAAAACTGAGCATCTTATATTACAAGCTTTGGTGGAATGATACCCCAGCATCGAAGCATTCTTCTTCATGTGAAAACAATATCATTTATCTAACATTATACATGCATAACTGAATAACCTGCTTTTCCATCCAGCATACTTAGTACTCGATACAAATACATATATATACGTCGTATGTAATATTTGTACATGCAACTGAACACTGAACGGCTGTGTGTATTTGATAATATACAGAAACGGATAGTTGTAGTCAAAAGTTGTAGTTGTATAGTTGTAGTGAGTAAGGAGTGAGTGAATGTGAGTGAGTGAGTGAGTGAGAGAGAGAGAGAGAGAGAGAGAGAGAGAGAGAGAGACTTGAAAGCAGACATGGAGGTAGGTTTTTTGGTAGGAAGGAAAAGGTAGGTAGTTTATAGTTTACTATGATATAATACAGTCAAACTTCCATATACCGGCATCTCCTTCAAATCTCGATTCTCAAATGCTCAAATGCTCAAATACTCGAATCTCAAATCTTGAATCGGAGAAGCTCACAAACCTCAAATATCTCAAATCTCAAGGGACCCCTTCGCCTTCGCCTTCTCTCTCTCCAACCTTAACTTTTTGGCTTTCCTCTTTCTCTTCTCTATACAGAAACTCTCTAGAGAGTTTCTTGAGTATAAACACTGATTTTAACATGCAATAAATACGCCTTTTGTCAATAAATAATTGAGTGTGTGTAGTTGTAGTGGTAGTTGAGAGTTGAGGGGGTGGGGAGTGGGGGGAGGGGTGTAAGAGAATTATTGTATATTATATTATAAGCTTGGGCCTGTATACCGCGATTTGACTGTAGGTAAATAAAAAAAACCAGATCCCAGCTACATTACAAAATAATAATACACCTTGGCTTCTACGGCGAGTATGTGGTGGAGCCATCACGAAGAACCAAGAACCAAAGAACCCAGAAGAAGAATAAGAAGAAGAAGAAGAAGTTGGATGAAAAATAAAAAGATGTACTAGTAGTAGTAGTCAACGTACAGCGTGTGTGGAATGGGAGAAAAAAGAAGGGAAAAAGAGAATATATGTACAGTGAATATATATATATTGTATATGTATCGTATGTATGTATGAAAAAAACTAGAGATAAAATGAAGCATGAAAGTGTTTGAGAGGAAGAGCAATTGGTAGAGCACATACAGATACTACAGCATAACATAACATAACATTAACATGCCAAGATAGAGAAAGAAAAAGAAAGAGAATAGAATATAGAGGAGTCTCTTACTTTGATGTCGATCAAAGGCCGTGACTTTGATCACTTCGGTTCCAATCAGCAAGTTTTCTTGAACTCTAGCTTCATATTTCCGGTAGGCAAATTGTGGGGGATTATTCCACACGGAGAGGAAAGTGACTTGTAGTAATTGTGTAGTAAATTTAGGGATTTTCCCTTGATCACTCGCTGTCACATTCAAATAGAAATTAAAAAACTCTTCCTGATCCAAACGTTTGGTTAATGAGAGTTGTCCATTGTTCCGATTGAGTATGAAATATCCACCATCATTCCCACTCGTAATATTGTAGGTGATTCTCCCATTTTCCCCAGAATCCAAATCCCCAGCAATGACCGTATGAAGGACGGCATGAGATGGTTCCACTTCATACACTGAGATTTTGGATGGTGAAAATATTTGTGGGGCATTATCATTAATGTCATTTATCTCAATATGAGCCGTCACTGATGAGTTGAGTCGCTCACTTGGATTCAGAGCTTGATCCGTCGCTTGAACAATGACCATGTACGAATGTTGCATTTCATAGTCCAATGGGGCTTGCAAATAGAGTGCACCCGTCAACATATTGATCCGGAATTTCTCTTCTGGTTGTTGAGAAGTGATGGTGTAGTGAACGATCCCATTCAGTCCATCATCTTTATCCAGTGCAGTGAAATTCCAAACGACGCTCCCCACACGTGCATTCTCCGAGACAGAGAACACGAGTGGATCCTCATGAAGGAAATGTGGATAATTATTATTCACATCAATCACTTCCACATCCACGGAAATGATATTACTCGGTGTATTGGTCACGTCACTATTGTCAATCACTTTCACTCCGAGTAAATAATGGGATGTGATCTCATATTTAATTCCTTTCCCCACCAAAATCCGTCCAGACATTTTATCTATATCGAATGTATCCTGTGTATTTCCACGAATGATCATATATGTCATTCGATTATTCCCATTTGTATTGTCCCCATCATCATTTGACCCGGTCACTGTCCCCACTAACTGACCAATCGTCGCATTCTCATACACCTATTTAATATGAGGATAAAAAAAATTAATAATAATCCTAATAAAAAAAATATATGTATCCCATGTCATGTTGTACCATTTTCAAACACATTAAAATCTCTCTCTCTCAGTAAATTCCCTCATAAAAATCCCATAAACAAACGACGTTCTTCATTCTCCATTCATGAGAGGGTTTTACTGTTTACGGGTCGTTTTGTGGTAACTATACAATTTTTTTTTTTTTTTTGCTTTTCGTTTGAACATTCATAATTTTTTTTAATAGTTTGAGTTTTTTGGGGGGGTTTTTTTTCCACTGTATAGAAAATACTAAAGACTAAAGTGTAACTGTACAATAACGAATTCTCATTGTACTTGAAGCTTAATGATAATTATTATTACACCATGTCGATTCTTTATAGCTCCGAAAGAATGTATGTAAAAAAATAAAAAAATATAAAACTAGGAAAAAAAAAAAAAAACTTAAACTAAAAATGAAATAAAAGAAGAAGGGAGAGTGAAGAAAAAGAATGAGGCAAATGTGTGGCATTATTATTATTATTATTATTATTATTATTATTATTATTATTATTATACGATATTCTTTGGGCTTACTTTGAAATTGAACTTTGACCGGGATGGTGTGGTGATTCTCCGATTATGATCATTAATATTCAATATTTGTATCCGATAATCATGGACTGTTTGAAGGGATGGAGTCCCTTTGTCTTTCACAACTACGCCTAGTGTGTAAAATGACTTTTTCTCATGACTTAAAGTCTTCCGAGTCCGGATGATCCCAGAATTCCCATCAATTGTAAAGTCTTCCGAGTCACTGTACGCATCTGTTATATGATATGTGGGGTGGGGAATAAATAAATACACATAAGGTACATAAATACAAATGACACAAAACACATAAAATAATCCTACAATTATGAGGTACAAGGAACAAGAGTAATTTCACTTCCATCATACATCATATATTCTTCTGTGATTTGTGATTTGGAAAGCTGTGTGTGATGATTTAAAACAATAGTGTGTGTAAAGTGTAAACCCAACTCGTGTCAACCACTAAGGTTATGCCTTTTTTCCATCTCTCTCTCTCTCTCTAACTTCCCTACATCATAAACATCTCTGGCACTGTTCAGTATTCTAGAACGTACATACAAACGCCTATGTATGTATATAAATTGGACTTGTATATTTTAGATATTCGAGCTCCAATTGTTGTCACTATGAAGATTCTCCTCCTCTTTGTTCTCTTTGGTTAAAATAATACATATAAAGGTTCAACAAAAAGGACAATACACGAAGAAAAACGTGTAACACCTATGAAGGCGTCCAGGTCTCAATATAATATGACTTTTCCTCTCTCTCTCTCTGTCTCTCACTAAAAATCTCCAAAGCTTCAGTGCCATCTTTACATACCAGATTCCTTCTAAGGAAACAAATTGATCCGATTACTGCAACTATTAGAATCACCATAATTAGAAGCCATCACTAGCAAGAAAATCACCGGAGGATTTTTCCTTTTCCTTTCGCTCTCTTCCTCTCCTCATTTTTCTCTCTCATTCTGGTCGTCGTCGTCGTCGACTTGGTCTTCTTCCCAGACTATTCAAGGATTGATACCCTACACGCCCCGAAATTTGTTTCTGTCTCTGGTCAAAAGTAGCTCTTTGCTCTTTCCTTCACAACATGCTTGAACATCGGTAACTCTCTCTCTCTCTCTCTCTCTCTCTCTCTCTCTCTCTCTCTCTCTCTCTCTCTCTCTCTCTCTCTTAGAAAAAGAAAACGTTGTGGTCTACAACGTGAGGGAGAAAAATACATTTTCAATGACGAGACCGCCAGACTGTCGGCTATCTATCTGACGAAGAGAGTGAGAGAGAGAGAGAGAAGGGAAAATAAAATAGAAATAGAGAGGTAGATAGAAAAAAAATGTAGACTTACCATTGACAAGAGCGAAGGTAAACGTGGCATTTAGACCAGAGTCAGCGTCAGTGGCCACGATTCTTGTCACCTCTGTTCCGCCAGGTTGGTCTCCGCGTACTATTAAAAGATCTTCCCCCGGCTCAATCTATTAATTCAACATAATAAATTATGTATACCTTTTGAAATTCCAAATATTCCAAGTCCCAGATGATAGTAAAACGTAGACACGGATTTTTACCATTTCACACATATTTACCATTTTTTTTTATAATAAACTAGAAAAACTCAAAAACTCAAAAAAAAAGGACAAGAAAAAACTGAGTCCTTCGTTTGTTCTCTTTTCTCTTATACATGAAATACATGTAGAGGGAAATTATTATTAATGTAGACACAAGTACAAACGAAGAGCAACAAGTTAAAGTGAATTTACAAACGGACAAAGGGGATATTTGAATACTTTTGTAATTTGTAATAATAGTAATATAATATTGAGATATATAATATTGGTAAAAGAGTGACAAAACAGGTAATAGAAATACATTTTATGATTCTTAGTGTTTTGTACTCTGTAATTCTGTATGGATATTATATTAGATATTAGATATAGTGTGTCTGTTCTTCATAATTTACATTAATGACAATTTCAACGATATGCCAGGGAAAGCGACGCGACGGATGGATATAGATCACTCCAATGTACATGTACATTAGATATACCTATATGTATGAACATAAGTACGCCTCAAGTCTCAAGTCTCCTCCGAAAAAAGGTGAAGGAAACTTTAAGGCTTCTTAAATATATATCTATAAGTATTTATATGTACACTTTTTTATGTATCGGTTTAAAACCGTACAAACTCAAAAAGTTATGTACCTTTGGCTCATTGTCATTGGTGTCTTCAACTTGTACTCGAACAATGGCTTCAGATTGCTTCTGAGGTGTTGCTTGGTCATAAGCGACGACTTTCAATTCCATTATTTCTATACAACATACAATTAAATCAACAGTCATCATCATATACATATATGCATTGATATAATATAACTCACTATTATTATAATAACAATTACAATATCAAATACATCATTCAAATATCAGTACTTTTATGGGGGGAATGCAATGAATTCGATTCAATTCATGTATTCATATACATTTATTCATTCATATTCATTTATCCCATTCATTTCATTCTCATACCTTGTTTTTCGCGATCCAAAGAAATGCTTGCTGTTATAATCCCTGCAAACAAGAAAAATCAGAGTAAACAAATGAGTTTTGGGGGGGGTTTAAATTTTTCACAAAGTCTTTTATATACATATAAATACATATACAATTTACAGAATGTACACAGTTTTTGTATTCATGTACATACATATCTGTATGTAGTATATATCAGAAGCAGAAGCAGCAGCACTAGCCGACGACATTCATTCCTTCATCACCTCAATAATACCCGTATGTACGAGCCTAATAATAACATGAAGGAAAAGTAGTCTGGAGTGATGGAGAGAGAAACGTGTGGTATGTCGTATAGTTGTAAAGTCATGACGATAATAGGTAATAATAATACCAAATATATTGTAAACTCCGTTGGACTACACATATCTGTATGTATTCTGTACACGATGTGTATTCTCATATTTATATGCCCGTGTCTGTCTATATCTCTGTGTGGATTGTGGATGTGGAATATGGAGGCAGGTACATATGTATATGAAGAGAGAGAGAGAGAGAGAGAGACCCTCAATCTTTCTTCTCTCTTTCTTTCTTTCTTTATGAAATGAAACGAGTGGACACGAAAAACCTTATAGGTGTAGTCCCGGTACGTACTTGAATGTCAAGCTCTTTTACGGCTCCTCTCTTTTCATTTTCAACATAAGTACAAACACGCATTCGTATTTCGTATTTCATATTTCATTTCGTCCTCCACTCTTTCTCTCTATATACTTCCACTTCCACTTCCACTTCTTCGTTCGTTCGTTCGTTCGACTTGGTCGTCCTGTGCTTCTTCAGCTCAATGTTCGTAATGTAATGTCCTAACCGTTCACTCATCTTTGTCCCACATGCTACGTCAAACGCATGCTGAGACAAATATATATGAGACAAGCGGTGAGCATTGTATTTCTTATGTATCTGAATTTATAGAATGGAACTTTGTCTCCGAATTACGCAGATCCATCCAGTGCACCACCAACCACCACCACCACTCCATTCAAACACACATCACATCACATTGGTAGATATAAATATGTATACTAGGTATTTATGTATACTTGCGACTTGAACTTCATCACTCAACAACTAGTTCCCTATTGTCACCATTAACAATCCTATCTATACTCGACCAGATATATAACTACGATACACAACTACACAATACACACGCACACACACACACACACTGAGAGAGTAACTGTGTGAGCATTTTGTCACGCTTTTCATGAGTGTCCATGAACCATCTTCGCCTTTGTACTAATTTATTACTCTGACTTTTCCCCCGTCTTCTTCTTCTTCTTCTTCTTCTTCTTCTTCTTCTTCTTCGTACTCTCGTATTCTCGTATTCTTCCTATTCTCCTCCGTATTCTCCTCCATTTCAACAAATACATTGAAATTTATAAATTATTAATGATAAATTGTGTACAGGAAGACAGGAAATCCAACGGATATTCTTCAAAGTGTTTATAACTCTATATAACCTAACCATAATGAAAATGAAACGACATGGGAAAATTCGTCAAGATTTTTTTTTTCTCGTCAAGGAAAACCCGTCTACTCGTCCGGAAATCAAGGAAAACGGTCTAGATAAAATCAAGTTTCCGAATTCATCATATATATATGATATGAAGACTTACGATTAATATCAGTAGTAAAAACAGGGGGAAGATTAATGTAATGAGACGACCATTTAAAATTTAAACCATTTTTTATACACAATTATGGAATTATGGAAAAAGGTGATGAAAAAGGCATGGTACTGAAAATGCAAGTTTTCCATCCATCTTTTCCCTAATATTTTTCTTGGTTTTTGATAGATATATATTCAAGCGTAAACCGTAAAGGAAATTCTGATCAACAGTTGATTTTCTCTCTCTCTTTCTCTGTCTCTGTCTTTCTCGTTCTCTCCCTGATACTCATCTGTATATAATTTTGAGCGGGTTTACAAACAGATGGAGACGAAAAAACAAAACTCATAAAGAGAAAAGGATACAAATGTATATAATATATAATATTCACAATAATTACAAGGGGGTAACGTAAGGTGATAGATGTATAGATAGAGGGGAAAGAGGAAAGGTTATTTTCAACTGTACAAAATGGATAGACACTACCTACGCACTACACGCCCTTAGGTCGAGAGATATTTCTTTGGAAAATGAGAGGAAGACATGCACACACAATCTAGAAAAGGAGTTTCAAAAAATACACAAGCACACACATGAAAAATATTGACGTTTGGTTTTTATAAAAATATATTTTTCAAATTCATACTCCAACTCGAAACTCAAGAAGCAAAACAAGGAGAGAGAGAAAAAAAAAACAACCTTCCAGTCAATTACAATTACTCAAAACTCTTAAGTCAAATGTACTTATGTAGTTGTTGCTGAAGCTGCCAATGAATGATGAAACCAAATAGAACAACAAGAAGGGGAGAACATGGTGATGATGATGATGAAAATGAAAATGAAATGTAAGGTGAATTCTGAATTCAGCTGTAGAATCTCAAGATATACTTAAAACTTTCTTTTTTTCCGTTTTAGGTAAACTAAATGCTGTGCTTGAAATATTAATGATTAATCTTGATGGTGAGCGACAGTGAGCAAGAGAGAGAAAGAGAGAGAAAGAGAGAGAGAGAGAGAGAACTGAATAATGAATAATAATTAAATAATAATATAGAGCATTTGTATTATTTTTTGAATTAAATGGTCAATGGATGTAGTCAGTGTACATTGTGCATTGACTGTATTGTGTTGTAATGTGTACCAGAACCATTTCCTATTATATTCTGAATAAATGAAGCAAGAAAATCTCTGTGACAGTGTGTGTTTGAATGTGTGTATAGGAAAAGCTATTATATGCATCATTATCCGTATTTAACAACGGCAGTAAATGAAATTATATACAGTCAACAATAAACTTTTTGGTCTGCATCAGGTGATAAATTATACTTTTCTCTCTCTCTCTCTATTCTTTTACTCTTAAGTCGTCTCCTCGACTGTACACAAAAATCCAACCACCTTTGAAAATTGACTTGAGAACATTCTCCGCCGATATTTCTCTCATGTTTTTCCCAAGCAATATATAATTTTAGTTAGAAAATTGCAAAAACCATTTTTTTTGTGCACTGTAATTTGAAATTTAGTACGCTCTGAAATTTTTTCACCGTTCTTTGAAATATTCTCTCTCAAGTCAAGTCTCGAGTGAGTATATATACAAACACAAAATGAGAGACAAAGTGTGTGTTGTGTGTACATACGCGTGCATACCTATTATACTGATATATCTGTTTAATACTCTCTCGGAAGGAATGGAAGAAGAAGAAGAGTGAGGAATTGGGATGTGTATACACCTGCATTATTAGGAAATGCTTTTAAAACTGTACATGTACAGAGAATGGGGAATAGATACGTGATGGGATTATAAGTAATAAGTACATCGAGACTGTGTGTATGTGAAGTATGTGAACACATTCAACACATACGACGACTATGAACTCCTCGGCACTCGGTACTTTTGGAACTTGGTGTATGTATGTATATATATTCTAATACTTACGAAAGCGGGACAGACAGTACCCATCGTATTATCGTATCGTATCGTCTAACTCTAAACTCTAACTCCTAAGTTCTAAGTACCTAAAGGAAACTTGGTTGTAAAAAAAAAGAAGAAGAAAAGAAGAAGAATATATCCAAGGGACTTTGTAAGGCAAGGTCTGGACTGTTTTTCAAAACTCAACTCACCTGAGTCACCTGGTATGTTATTTCTGGAAAAGACATACACCTTAAAACTTTTATTACAACCCCTGCGGGCCTTGGTGTGGTAAAAACTAAATCTATGTGATGGAGGATAATTTTTGGAGCACTGGGTCTCTTCTTTCTTCCTCTCTCTCTCTCTCTCTCTCTCTTTCTCTCTCTCTCTCTTTCCCCTGTACCTACATGTTATACCTTTTTTTCTATACACAGACACATTATTCTGTATCTTTTATCTTTTATCTTTTATGATTGAGGTGAAAAGAAAGACGGAATTATTTTATTTCATATTATTTTTCTAATATTATTATACACATTTCATCAGCTCATTTAGCTTGACTCTTCCAAAGCGTTTCAGGTGCAGAAAATTTTCCCCTTCCTTCGAGGTGACTTTGCAATTCATACCGTGAGCATAGCAATATATATGTAGCAATATACCATTGGAAATGTGGGTACGAATACTACGAATACTAGGTAATACTAAACCTAAACTATCATTTTATGAGTTCACAAGTACCTACTACATAAAGCCCACAAATAAAAACACAATTTCCCGAATCAACACTTGTGTCTCTCTGTCTGTGTTTGTCTCTTTCTGCGTCTCTCTGACTAAGTCTTTGATGTTTTTCCACAAGAAAATCTTTACAATAATACAAAACAATGCAATGCAATGCAATGAAATGACACATTTGATGATTTCTACCTGCAGCTCAAGCAAATTGGAACACATCATGTCATCATTAAATAAAAAATGCGTATACATTTTTGTGCGGTGTATCATTTTGTTTACAAGGGAATAGGAATTACTGTAATTTCTATACATTTCAATTAGATATGTGTAAAATATCCGTATATATAAAAACATATATAAATTTATATATATTGCAAAGTTGCTGCAGTAAAAATCTCTTAAATCTCATCACGAGTCTTACACATATTAAATTAGCAATTAGCCGTTAGCAATATGACGACTCCGTCAATTTTTTTATTATTATATTATTTTTATTATGATTCATGAATAATTCTAGGAAAACTCTCGACATCTCGACTGTCTTTGTCGGTTGTTGTTGTCAGCTATATAAATTTCTCTCCTCGAGGTTTTTTTCTTCTTCATGTATATGTACATACAGATACAGATGATAGAACATGCAGATATATAAATACGTAGATGGAAATGTAATCTGACAATCTTGAGAGAGAATCTTGGGTAGAAAATAACTCAAACTGTTAATTTATCTCTATTCAATGGTAGGACGACCGTACAGTGTATTAGTTAAGTTAAGTTAAGGTTCAGATATTAATAACGAAAAGTTCTGTTGTTTTTGTCTTTGTTTTTGCTTTTGTCTTGGTCTTTGTCTCTGTTGTCACTGTCTCCATTTACGAAATCCAGATTGTTGGCTACTTGGCTTTTAAGTGTAACGTTTAACCAGTTTAACGTGTGTCACTATGGATATTCGCGTGCATACTGCCTTTACTGATGATGCTAATTACCCTAGTTATATAGTTCCTTCCTTAATTCCTTCCTTCCTTCCTGCCTACCGTCTCTCTCTCTCTCTTTAGTTTCATTATTCTCACACACATTATTCTCCATTGTAAAGGGTACTGATTGTGATTGTGAGTACTCACTACATAGTAGGTACTTAAATGATAATAATAATATAATAATAATTTGGTGTGTGGAGTCGGAGAACGAACGGAGTTGACATGTCTCCATAGCCTTTAGTCCAACTAACGACAACGGCAAGTCGACTATACAAGGACCATTAAGAAAAATCCAACAACGCCAAGGAATAAGGGAGCCGAGTGATGAAGGATCGAAGGAAGGAAGGAAACCCTTTACATTTTTGTCTTTACATTTTATACAGTACCTTACCTACTAACTTTCAGTAGTGCTATATTATAAGAATGAAGAAATTTTCTTCGAAGAAAAAAAAAAAGACAAGGGCGACGAGAAAATCGTCGTCGTCGACACAATATTTCTATATGACACTTGCTGACACATTCTTTAGAGTCTTGACATGTGAGACAAATACCATTATTTTAAAAGTCGTATCCTCATATTGGTAGAAAACACAGTGATGTGATGGACAAGACAGACTACAGACAGGAAAGTAAAGTAAAGTAATATAGAAAGTAAGTCAAAAATTCAAAATCGAGAGAGCTCACCTGACATGGAATCAATTTGGAAGTTATCATGTGATGGTTGAATGGAATATCTAATGGACCCATTTTCGCCAATGTCTCCATCCAAAACGGTGACACGACCTACTGAGGCGCCAGGCTCATTGTTTTCCACAATGCTAAATGTGTACAGTTTGGACGTCTGTTCAGATTTTTTTTTTTTTTGGATAATAAAATGATAAGAATTGAGTTAGATTACGGTTTAATACGAGGAAAATTTATCCATGGTGGAATTAAAATTAAATGGGGAGGAAATAAGCAAATGGACACGCGGGAGCGACTTGAAGCTACACAGAAACAGAATGCTCAGGAATGGCTAAGGAAAATGGATGACGTAACATGAAATGACAAAAATCTACATATAAGATGGACAAGAAATATATGAAATGATTAAATAAACTTACAAATTCCGGAGTCAAATCCTCATCATTAATTGCAATGACATTCAAATGGAAAGTACATGATGTATTTAATGGTGGGGAGCCCCAATCCGTCGCCACAAGACTCAAAGTATAATTCGGCATGATTTCTCGATCCAACAATTGCGAAATTATCACAAGATACACAACACTATTCCGTGTCGTAAGTCCAAAATGACCACGACCACCTTCCAACGTCACATTCACATTTGAATATTCTTGTTTCGAGTCCGGATCGTGAACACTTATCCGGGCAACAAACTCTCCAGGTTGAGCACCCTCTGACACTTTCGGTGTGGCGTCATCAGTCAAGAATATCAAGGAAATGACCGGCTTCACGCAAAAAAAAAAAAAAAACCAACAATCATTATCATTTGTACAGATGGATACTCATTTTCATTTTACATTTCACATGTAGCAATGGCAATAGTGGTATGAAAAAAAATCAATTCAACGAGGCCTCAGGCTGATGCAATTTTTGGCTCAAATCATTCACATAAATGAGGAGAATCCTCTGTATTTTATATTTTATCGTGACAATGCAAAACTCGGTGTGCGTAATTTGACTGTAATTTCATTTCATCTAGGCATAGTTGATTCTTTTTATATGCAATATGCAGAAAAATCCCTATAGTTTAAGCTTACACATTACGATTTCATATACATATAGCTATATACGATAGCTTAAGCTGCATCTGTGCACGTGTAAAATCTTGGGCCAAATATTGATGGTAGAGAGAAAAACGATAACAGTAAAAGGTGGAAGAGAGAGAGAGAATTGAACGTTACCTGATTGTCATTAACATCGATGAGGGAGATGGAGACAAAAACAGTAGTTTCCAAAGGTTGAACTCCGGTATCTCTGGCCACGACCACTAATTCATGCACTTCTTTACTCTCAAAATCTAGAGGACGATTCGTAGTGATGATGCCCGAATGTTTATCAATGACAAAGATGGAGTCCTTATCCGTTTGTCTCCGATTTATAGAGTAGGACACTTGACCATTTCGGTCCATATCCGTGTCCGTCGCACACACTTGAAGAACACTCGTCCCCACCGTCGCATTCTCAGGTACAGTCGCAAAATATCGACTTTGATTGAATATCGGAGAATTATCATTCACATCCGTCAAACTCACATTCACTGTCATTGAACCTTTCTTCGGAGGGATCCCACCATCAAATGCATCAATTCGGAGCTACACAATCACAATTAAAGAAAAAATTCACCGGTCGTCAATTAACATGGTGCTTATCAATATCAATATTAACGGAGATTATCATCATCATCATCATCATCATCTTCATCCTGATTATCATACCAAAAAATTGGGTGTAGTTTCCCGATCAAGGAATCCATTGACTTGAAGATCTAAATAGAGAACACCGTCTCTTTCGCGATGGGAAGACAAGCGAAAAGCATTGTTCACATTGCCTGAAGATATGGAATATCTTTGTGTATTATAAATCCCCAAATCTTTGTCCCTTGCCGGCTGTAAAGTCCTTTTCACATCTGAGAAATATACACACACACACACACAGGGCATTATATTATAGAAAAATACACATTTAGTCTCATTCCCAAATTATTTTACATGGGCTACACACATTCAGATTATACATAGTAACTATGGCTATAGAATAGAGATGTATAATAATGCCAATGCCCACGTACCTCCAGGCGTATTTTCAGGAAACTCCACACTAATGTACTCTGATGGAAACCTGAAAAAGAAAAAGAAAAAAAGCGAGAGTGAGTGAGTGAGTGAGTGTGTAAGAAAAGTTACAAATTATTACATTGAAAAAAAGACCAAGGAAAAAAGGAAGAAGGAAAATACAACAATCTTCCATTTCCATTTCCACACTTTGTATGTACTTATTCTTATATTCTTTGCTTTGTGAACAGTGAACACACAGAGAAACAGACAACACTACAGAAAATATGTCTGTTTTCATTCTGTGACTACACAAAAAAAACATACATGCTCATTTGTCAAAACACAAAACACATTTTGGTTGTTGTTTCCCCCATCATAACCTTTCACATTAGTCCTCCACATTTACAACCGTCGTCCAACAACCAACAACACAAATATTCAAATATAAATTGAAGAAATTAGAAAGTACAATAATAATAATAATAATAAGAATATTTTTAAAATTCCACACGATAGCGTGAAATAATAAAATAAATCTGCATAATATCGTCTCGTTTTTAATCCCTACACAGACATGCTCAATATAACAATAAAATACTCAATTCATATCTGAGGACATAGAAAAATAGAAACGTGATGAAACTGTGAGCATATAACCAATTTGAATTCTCGTATGGAATTAAAAAAATTCAATCCACAATCCTTCATTTACTTATAGAGTCAGTATTAAAAAAAATAAAAAGGTTTTCAAAATATTTATCAAATCAATGAAAAATTGTAAGTTGCCGAATTTGTGTAAAGAATTGCTGTTATTTCTTGGATTTTAATTAATAATGAAGACGATGGACGGTAAGGGAAAACTATATGAAGACGACATGTTGATTAAACGAGGTTTTGACGTTTCATATGGAATTTGGTGTTGGTGTAAATGTGTGTGAAGAAAACAAAAGACGGTGGAGACTGGAGAATGAAAATTGAAACTTACACTGGTGAGTTGTCATTTTCATCACGGACACGAATAATAACACGAATATTTTCACCATTCATAGGAATGGCCACTAATGAATACAAATCACGGGTTTCACGATCCAATTGAATTCGAGTTCGAATTTCACCATTACTCTGATCAATGATTAAATCAGAGTCCACTGAACTTCCAGGAACTGGCACAATTAAATATGGCGGGGGTGGGTTCAAAGATCCTGAAATTTGCTCACCAATGAACCCAATACTCGTTCCAATCGGGACTCCTTCAGATATCTCAAATTCCCGGGTCACTTCTGACCTCACCAAAATAAATGGATTGAGGACGACAGAGAAGATGAAAAGGACAAGGAAGTGGAACCCGAGGTTCCCTGGAGACCCCATGGTTTTACAACCGTTTTAACACAGGTGGCTGCATTTTACCGAAAAAACCTTTTTCTACTTCTTCTTCTTCTCTATTCCATACAGTCAGCCATCCAGTTGGACAGCCATCCAATGGAAAAAAATACGACACACGAGAAAAAGATACACGTCTGGATAGCTTCATTGACCAAGGTACAACTGATTTGAAATGGTTGATCCATCGAGAGAGAGAGAGAGAGAGAGAAAGATAGAGAGACAGGCAGGGGAGAGAGGCAGCAGCAGCAGCAGCAGTAATATCAGAGGCAACAACAACAGGTTGTTGGTTTGGAGAAAAAGAAGATTACATATCTATACACATACAGACTATTACAGGCATAGAGATAGAGACAGAGTACTGAGAGTACACACACAGACACACACACACACACAGGTAGGAAGGACTCAGGTAGGAGAAAAACGGAACACAGCCCCAAAGTTGAGGAAAATGCACATTCCTGAGTTCTACGGCCTACGGCAAACTTTCGACTCTTTTCGTCGACAACGACGACGACTGCCAACCAAAAACAACGTTGAGAGTATATTTCGGCTTTCAAATGCATTACCAGTTTCACTCACTCTCAGGTCCCTTAGGTAAGAAAATTATAAGTGGAGGAGAGCAGCGAGAGAGTTTCTTTGCTCTCTCTCTGTCGACAAAAAAATACACATAGAAATAGGGGAGAATTTTAAAGACCTCACTGCACTCTAGTCAGAAACCAGCTGAATCTCGACTTGGAGGGATTTCATCCAGATGTAGAGACTCCACACTATCAAACGACTGTTCAAACCGGTTGATTTCATTGGGGGGGATGTGAGATGATAAGCGGAAACTCATGGGGTTACGTGTTACATCACTTTCAAGCTAGATGTACTTCTCAATTCAAGAGATCATTGACGGTTGTGGCTATTAGGTTATTAGTCACTCCTCGTCGTCATTCGTCAGTAGTTGAGTTTGAGTTTGAGTGCTGCTGCTGCTGCTGCTTGGACTTGGTTCATTTCATCAGTTCAGTAGTTGTTCGTTGGTTGACTTGGTTTGGTTTGGTTTGGTTCATTGATTCATTGGAGAGTATGAGTTTGAGTTTGAGTTTGGAGTACGAGAGTCAAAAGTACAACTATATAATACACTGGGAAAAATCATCATAAAAAACTAATAATGTCCGTACATTGTTATTAGTTTAATTATATAAAATAACTCACGATACTGCCAAACAACGTGTTTCTACTCAAGTTTGTCTTTTAAAAAAATGGCAGCTATTAAATATCATATTGTGAATACTGAATGCTGAATGCTGAATGCTGAATGCTGAATGCTGACTGTTGAATATTGAGTGTACAATCTCGGACTTGGCTCATCGATGAAATCATAATACATTTTTTTGACTTCTTCTTCTTCTTCTTCTTCTTCTTCTTCTTTGTATTTTCATCCAATTTACTTTTGAGACAGACAGACGATTACAATTACATGGTAGCAAAAACTCCGTATCATATTGAGTTTGTATTTTTTTCCCCCTTTTCCTATTCCATTTCCATTTTTCACTTGAACTGAACTTGATTGAAGGTTGAATAATTATTTTTATTGTTATATCTGTACAAGAAAACATCAGAACAAGAAAAACTAGATGAGGAGTCTGCAATTCCTGACTTCTGACATTTCTCTCTCTCTCTCTCTCTCTCTTCACGTGTACAAACTAATCGTAAGGATTTACACATGGAAATAATAAGTGTACATCCAATGTACACATTGCAGAGACATGAAAAATAATAAGTACACACACACACTCTTTCTCTCTCTCTCTCTCCCGCTCTCTCTCTCTCTCTCTCTCTCTCTCACACACACACACACACAAGTAATTTAAGTAGTTTAGTTGTTGTATAATACACATCAAGAACCTTTTATTGCGTTCATGCAGTGCAATACAATACAATAGAATGCAAATCTTCTCCAATTTTTTTCTGTATACTTTGTCCTCTGCATCATTATTATTATTATTATCTCTCGTATTCACATTCACATTTGTAGTTTGTACCTACAGATACTGCTACAGATATATATTTTAAATTCAGAACGTTTCCCGAGGGCGTCTCAATCTCAAATCAATATACAAGCACTAGCAAATAAATTATTATTTCGTTCAATATTCCACAGGAGTCATCATCATCATCCTTATTATTATAACAACAACAGCCAGCCAGCCAGCAAGCAAAAAATGTAGAAAAAATGTGAAAAAAATGTTCAATCAAGAATGTTCAACCCATCAAACCAAACATTGTCATTGTACATATATAAAGTTGATGCAGAGAAAGGAAATGATGAACAAACTGCAAATAAGATTTTGTGAAGAAGCTGAGTGCATTTGGAATATTTGAGTGTGAGTGTGAGGTAATGTTGATTGTGGATTGAGAGAGAGAGAGCGAGAGACAGAGAGAGAGAAAAAAAAGAGAAGGGAACAATGTGCATGATGTGATGGGATGATGATATGGGGGAGTAATCCGGGAAAGAACATGTTGTAAAATAATAAGTAGTAAAAAAAAGTTCCGAGTGTGCGAGAGCTCTCTCTCTCACTCTCTCTCTCTCTCGTTCTCTCTATGTATTAAAGTAAAGATCTTTGCATGGAGAAATTTCCCTGCTCCTCTTCTTGTACAGTATATGCAGTAAATAAAATGCCATGTAGGGAGGCTTCTCTATACATAATAATATGTAAGGACGTTGAAAATAAAGAATGATAAATCCGATTGGCAATCAACGAAGGGTGTAAGTGTAAAAGCAAGATCTTTTGACATCTTAGGTATCATGGTAATCCCATGGGTCATGTGCCAGACTCAAACCCACAGACGCAGACAGAGAGAGAGAGAGAGAGAGAGAGAGAGGGAAAAGTATGAGTGTTGAAGGAAAGGGACATAAATTTATGCATGAAATTTGTCGATTACTTACTATATTTACTATAGTGACATGTGTAAAAAGCTCCTCGACACCAAACACAAAACATGAAAGCAAAAAAAAAAAAAAAAAACTGTAAGACGAGAAGACCAAACCAACGTTGAGTCTCGAGTCTGACGATGAGTATATGAGAATGAGAAGTAAATACGACATGCACAAGATGTTCCCTGTTATTTTGAGTTCCTCTATGCCCTATGCATTTTCCACTGTCGTCTTCTTCATAACCTTTTGACAATTCCAAAACAGATTGTTTCGATACACTTTACTCTGTAAATTTTACACATACACACTCACAGTAGCAGTAGGATATTGAGTAATCTGTAAATGTAAATGAGAGGTGAGAATTCTGATGAGAGGGCAAGAAGTTAAAATACGAATAGCAATGTGTGCATGAGAAAGGGTTTATTTTTTCCATCGTCTAAGCGTGTGCCTGCCGATACTGCAGATATGCGTCGGTTCGTCATAAGAATGAGAGATGGGATTATCTGTACAGGAATTCTCGAGTCGTCTCCTTCATCTTGCTTGTTGTTGATGAGTGTGACGTTCGTTGAGGGTGGGTTTTGTATGTGTGTGTGTGAAATGAGTGAAAATAAAAACATGTATATTAGAGTACGGGAATAAATTCATGTGTTTGTGAGTTTGGAGAGAGAGAGAGAGAGAGAGAAAGAGAGATGTGGAGACGAAATAAATGGAAAAGCGTGGAGTTATAAAGGGAAGTGTATTGGATAAAAAGTACTTTCGTGGTTGAAAGCCCTTTAACGCGGCGGTGAAGCCGAGTCCCAATTTATGCGATAAATAATGATGCATGAAGCCTCCATTTCGGAGGAAAGAACTCATAGTGTGTACAGTCTGTGTGTACTGTTACTGTTACTTTGAGTGTGTGTGTGTGTGTGTATGTGTGTGTGGATGTGTACAGTTTTTTTCCTTCTTCCGTGCATATTTACACAGGAAATGGAAATTATGATTTTCTCCGTTTCTCCGAGTGCCATTGAAGCAGTAGCTAGTAATAGTAATAGAAGCAGTGTAAATAACCATTTTTCAAACTTTATCAATATAGCACAGATGGATTCTGACTCATGGAAGATAGTTTTTATGAGCCTATCGTTCGAGCTTTTTTTTTCTTCTTTAAAAAAAAGAACGAGAGAGAGAGAGAGAGAGAGAAACGGGGGCTTCTCGATAACAGTGAACAGTGAAATGGAAAAGAGGTGATTCCATATGTCATATGCATTAATGTCAAGTATTGGTATTGGGGAACAGATGGATGAATCTGAGGTTGCTAGGAGCTTGCTTTCCTCGCAGATCATTTCCGCGCTCCTCTCTCCCTTCATTCTCTTCAACAAACTGACTCGACACGCCGAAAAGATTAGCATGCAAAGAATACCCGGATCTGGATTTCTATGCTCTTTATCATATCCTCCTTCTCTCTTTCTCTCTTCTTCTTCTTCTTCTTTTCCCAAATACGAAATACCTCATCTTTCTCTCTTCTCCCTTTCCTTTTTTTCTTCCTCCTAAAGAAAACCAATATAAGATTTGCTCTGAATAAAATATCATGTATTTATGCCTTGGGAAAAAGAGATTGATGCGAAAATTCCCTTCCACCAAATCCAAATGCTCACAAACCTCTAGTTTTTTCCCTACTCGTTTTCTTTTTCTTCTCTTCATCTTCTCCTCCACCTCCTCCTCTTTTTTTCCTATTCTGATTCTGATGCATGAAAGTGCAAAAAAATATCATATGACTTCCTTTTCCCATCCACTCTTACCAATTCCATTTCCATCTTCTTTCTCTCCTTAACTGTCGATCATAGGAAAGTATCATTCAAAAGTATGTATTCAAAACTACTCAATTCCCCATCCTTTACCACACATACACACACACAGACACACAGAGAGAGACACGCACCCCCCCCCCCCCCAAAACATCACATCAACATGGAATATAATACACTCGGATTTTTATAGCCTACCTTTTAGCTCCACCAAATACACAGACAAGATATAGGAAACCTTTCAATAACTGAAGAGAGAGAGAAAGAGAGAGAGAGGGAGAGTCACACATAAATGTGTCAATTCTCAACCTTCCAACTTGCAATTTCATATTTCTATTACCCATCTCCATATTCCATATCTGTATTTTCTGTATATATTTCCAATTCAATTTATTTATCCCTCTGTCAAAACTCTATTGAAAAGAGAGAGAGAGAGCGAGAGAGAGAGAGCGAGAGAGAGAGAGTGATCTCGAGATCGAAATGAATAAAAAAATCAATCCTTCTCCTTCTCTCTCTCACTCGATAACTTCAACTTTATTTACTCAGCTCCGCACTTTTACTTTTACAGATACTCCATTCTATGGGAAGTGATATCAAATGCATACAAATGTGTGTGTGTTGATTCCTATTTGTCTTGTTTATGGTACAATTTAATACGGGGTCGAATAAAAAATGCACAAGGACCTCTTGATTGTTGATTTCATTTTACATTTTCATTTACCATTTTCGGGTGTACATACGATACGATACACCGTTTTATCAGGGTATCATCATCACACCACAGCAGTCGTCATCCAACCCAAAAGTTCAATGAGAAAATCTTCTCCCCACTACAAAGTATACATACAAAAAAGGGTTTCTGACTTTCTGGTGTTGGTACTGAACTGATGCGATTGGATTGGATTATTTTTTCAAGATCTTTCAATGAATAATTTTTTGGATTTTGGGTTTTAAACTCGTGTATCTGTATTTTTTGTGTACACTTTAGACTTTAGACTTTAGACTTTACACACGACCCTCCAGCTACTCTTAATTTTTATCTCTCGTTTGCTCTCTCTCTCTTTCTCTCTCTCTCTCTTTATTGACATTTTCTCCGGGAAACTCCGGGAACTTTTCCCCTTTTATCATCAGAGTCAGAGTCAGAGTGCTCTTGGTGTTGCTTTGTTGTACGTACAAATTGAAAACTATAACAAATAATAAACGTTGGAGAAAAATCAATTCCATTAAATTTGAACATGTACACATTTTTCAAATGCAGTTTCAAATGTGTTAAAAGCCACTGTTTGTTCGTTGTTATTCCGTAAAATGAAGAGAAATGGAGAAGACGCTTTCATAAAAATAATTCATGGAATTTCTATGTACCTACATTTATTAAATTAACAGATTGCTTTCACACCAAAAAAACTAGGAAATGATTTAAAATGGAATGTGAACACGGACAGAAAAGTTTTGTACGACTTGAAGAAGGGGGAAAAAAACTCGTCTAAAATTCTCAGATTTCACGAATCCGAATTTGGGGATGAGAGAACGGAGAATGAAGAACTAATGAGTTTGTTTGTATCATCTTTCATTTTCATCCATCATTAATTTATTAAATTCACATTATCTCATCTTGAGCTTCAGCTTGTATACGATATTTTACTTGTTGATGTTCATCTTGTCTTGTCAGTCCATTGTCTATCTTCTATCTGTATCTCAGTACACTTTGGAACATATCAAAAAATGATTCATCTATTAATATAGTGATGAGATGAAGAGAGATGAGAGATGAAGAAGACGGAAGGAAGCTTGCACTCCAAAGATGAACATGAAATTGATTAGAAATTATATTAGTAGACATAACGAGAGTAATGCCAATGAGAAAGAGAGAGAGAAAGAGAGAGCAAGAGAGTCGGCTAATACAAGAGACCTCTGAATCCTGAATTTGGAATTCTGAATCTTGAATTATTTTTGGACTTTTGCGAGAGAGAGAGAGAGAAAGAGAGAAGAAAACAAGAAGTGAAATTGTGGATGAGAGAGAGGAAGGAAGTCAGTTTTGGGGATCAATTAAGAGTTTCTTGGTGGCTAATAATGAAGAAACATGGGAAGGGAACAGGGAAACTGATGACAAGGACGTGAACGTGAACGTGAGGGGACCGCTTCTCGGTTTTTCCTCATTGTATCTGTAATTCTCATTCCTACATCCGCATCCACATCCATATCCATATGTATGTGGATATTCAACTTCGCCTTCATCTCTCTCTCTCTCTCTCGTGATTATGTACATGAGAAGAGTGAAGGTGGCGGGAGGACCTGTATGATAAATTGAATCGGAATAGAATCAAGTCAATGAAGTTCAAGTGAAAACGTGAATAATGATATCACTGTGAGTTGCTCCTTTCCCTTTCCCTCTCTCTCTCTCTTCCACTTCTTCTTCTCCTTCTTCTTCTTCGTACGGCTATACTGCTGCGTCATATTGTAAAGTCGATTTGTAGTTGTACAAGAGAGAGAGAGAGAGAGAGAAGGAAGGATGAATTAGACGATATGCAGTGCACAAGGAAAGAGTCGAATCAAGATGAGCTCAGAATTGAGAGCGATCGAGAGAGAGAGAAAGTAAAGCATATGGAAGACACATAGCTCAGCATAATATTCCAATGTGTATAGTCGGGTGTTTGTCTATATGGAATTAGAATACAAGGGAAAATACAGACAGAAGTAGGAGTAGACGTAGACGCATAAGTAAGTGGAGTTGGAGTTGGAGTACAAGTTGAAATGGGAGAGCTCGTGATATGTATCGTAGATGTGCATAGAGAGGAGAGTCTACGATGTATACTACATAGTATCCGTATGTAGGCAGAGAAGAGAAGAGAAGGCAAAGGCAGAACCCGGGCGCTTGATGGATGGAAGATCCCGAAGAGTTCCTGTCAAAGAATGATTAATGCCAGAAATGGATCATTCTGTATACGGCAGGCAGCTAGCAGAGTTTTGCTGTGGCGAAGAACCTATTAAAAACGGCAAAATCCGCAAAATAATAAATGCATAAAGTTCCATTTATAAGCAACTATAACTTCCCGTTTCTTTTTCAATATAAAAACCTTCACAATATTTTGCATGCTACTTGTCACAAAAGAAAAAAGACTCTCTTTCTCTTTTTCTCTCACACACACAAGTCTAGTCAACTCAACCTAATATCGCGTTCCTCTCCGTCTCCATTTCTTCAGTCTCTCTCTCTCTTTCTCTTTGTCGTCCAAAAAACCAAAACTCAAGAACTTTCTTTTTTCTTGTCTCTTCCTCTCTTCCTCTTTCTCTCTTTCTCTCTTTCTCTCTCTCTCTCTCTCTCGCTCTCATTTCCCATTTCCGTCTCCCTTGGCTTTGGCTTTGGCATTGGCGTCAGACTCAGAGTTTTAACTGAAGCTTGACAAAATGATAACCCACAAAGAAAAAAAAAACCACGCTAAGAATACTTATAATCAATAATCACTCGTCTGTCCCTTTTTTTTCATCCGTCATTCCAATATTTACACAATCAGCACTACAAAGTATAGTATTTTAATTCACCGCTCCTTTATTTATCCCTCCCTTTTTTCTTCTTCTTTCTCCTGAGGTTATTCCCTTTTCTATACAGATATATAATATACAGATATATCCCTTCTTATCCCTAATCACCACATTCAATTGTCACCCATTCATCATTTCTCTTAAATACAGTATACACAGCCAAAAAAACCAGAAAATCTTCAACTACATAAATACTCCCTTTGAATGCTTCTAATTAGTTTAATTATCCTCAATTTTAATTAGACAAAGCTAATCAACCCTTAATAATAAATTATCCCTTAAATTGAGAGCAACTCTCAATGTGCATCATGAGACATTTATGATTTTAAATCTGCCAACAACTACAACTATACAACACAATTGCACAACGGTATTCGTTTTTTGGCAAGGAATATCGTCTAAATGCTTAATCTTATCTTAATTTATTTATTGTCCCAGCTAAAGGAATTTTTTTTTAGATAACATCTGTTTTCTTTCGACATTTTGACTTGGATTTTAATTGCACCTCCAGTTTTTGAAGCTAATTGAAGTTGTTTATATAGACCCAAAAAAACTATTATCTGTGACGGATCAAATTCGTACAATATTTTATGAGGATAAATAATGTGTGTATAGGTTTTTTTTTTTGTATTATTTATGAAATAAAATGGACGGAGATGAGTTAACTTTTTTTGAAAATATGTGTATGTGATATTGGCTGTTGATATCTGATTTGAAAGGAGATGAGAATGGGAAGAATATAAAAGAATGCGGTTGTGGAAGGAAACCAAAGAGAGAGAGAGACAGACAGACAGAGTGTGTGTGTTTTGGATCTGTGGATGAGATTTGACGCTCATGAGTTGAGTTAGAGAAAAGAAATAGAGAGAGCGAGAGAGAGAGAGAGGTAGATTAGGTCCGTTGAAGACCTAAATACAATATGGATCCGAATTTCGGGATTTTCTCGTACATGTGCTTCCCATCAATCTTCCATAGAAACGTCGGTGTCATTCTGATGCTGTGCTGTGACTGTCTTTTTTTCTTTCTTTTTTACCAACATCCCAATATTGGATTCGGCTATCGGTGTACATACGAATATACGCACACACACACTTTGGTTGGCATTGAGATATGTACAGAAATATCTGTATACTTTACTTACTCTGCGGATATTCTAAATACAACTCCCAAAGTAGTGAGCTGTAAATTGTGAGAGAATACATATAAAGTTTTTTTTTCTTTCTCTCTTTTTTTTCGATATATATTTTTTTCCTCCGTTGGAACATCAGTGGTTTATCGCGTAAAGGCAGGACAAAGCAGAGCGTATTTTAATTTATGTCCCAGAAACGACAATGATTCAATAGAAACTGATGGTAAAAAGTAAAAAGAGCGAAAATTTCTATAAAATCATATGACAGATAATAAATCATCGCTTTTCCTCCTTCTCTCTCTCTCTCTTCTCGAGATATACTTGCTTTTTTAATTTCGTCATATTATACGTGCCCGGAACGTTATTATTACTGATATTACCAGAGAACTAACGTGTGCTCACTCAGTCTCATTCTCATTCTCATTCTACTAACAATACAGACCTCAAATTCAAGTCCAGTCTTTATTTATATTTACATTATTTGTCTTGTGTCCTGACAATCCAAATTAATTTGTTTTTTTGGTACTGAATACAACTGTGTTTTTTGTGTAATAATCCACAATTTGTTCACTCTCCATCGCATCATACTACAATTTTGCAGGCCAATTCCCAATTTTAGACCACTCGACAGAAGGAGAGTTAAAAAAGTAAATCAAATGGATTGTCTGTCTCTGTATGTGAATGTGAATGAATGTGAAATAACTTTGGTTAGAGTTATTCACTAATATTTTCTGGATTACAACTATTGATTATGTATGTGTGTGTGTGTGTGTGTGCATTGAAATTGTATAAGTTGAATAATTTTCTCTCTTTTTTGGCATGTCTCTCTCCCGACTCGCTCTCTTTTGAATCTCTTTTTTGTGTGTGTACCATGTGTCATTAATCATTTGGGGTAGTGACAGGATATTTGTATGCAGACCGATATTGCACATGCCAAATTCTATTTGATTAATATGCGATTTCAAGTACCTTTCCCCGTATATCACTATACAACACACTAAGTATATACTAAATACACACACACACACACTCATTCCATATCCTCACGATTCCTCATAATTCCCGATTCTTGCCCTCCTTCTTCCTGTTTCCCCAGAAAACACCCGCACCCTTCTCCATGGAAATTCCAACACGGCACCTCTCTCTCTCTCCCATTTTCTTCAATTTTACATAAGTATTTTACACCTTCAAGGCCTATATTCATATGTTGTGAAATCACTATGGAAATTAAAAGTGAAAAAAATCGCTTTTTGTGTAGTGAAAATT
>JAIUND010001271.1:0-38825 GCA_034699125.1 Gisinianus flammeolus | reverse complement strand
AAAAGTTTCGGATCTACCTCAAAGGCAAGCTCATTTAAATTAAACAATAACAATATTTAATAATAATTCATAATAATAATAATGATAAAATGACGATAATAATAATAATAATAATAAAATAATAACAATTTGTAATTGTGCACAGAGAGGAGTTTTGTCGTGTGTGGCTCTCAAGTTCCACATTCCATTACGCATCTCTATATCATTAATTTTTTTGTATCTTTTACAATGCAAATGATTAAAAAATAAAATAATTTTTAATAAATTTAATAATGATCATTACCTGGGTATAATTTTAATTATGATTTGATTATTAAACTCAATTAGAATTAAAGTAACAAAATAAATGAGAGAGAGAGAGAGATTGTGAGTGTAAGTAAGTAATAAATTTTGTATTTAAAAAAAATGATGAAATGAAACTGGCATAAATAAATACAAACGATGCATATATATTCCAAGTTTTATAGAATAAAAATACTTACAAATGAAATTCTGCATGATGTGGGGAACGTTCGTCCTTTGTTTTCTGTCCTGTCTTTTGACTTTTGTTGTCCGTCCTTTGTTCATTACAAATATTTGTGGAAGTGAAGTTGATATCTTCCTTTCATGTCATTGCAGTCCGAATTTTCATATGCCTACTTAAATAATGAATACCTTTTATTTATCAAAAACGACTGTGTATATTATAGTAATTTGTTAAATGTACTCTTATCTCTCTGATTGTTCGTTATCTTTGTTTCTCTTGCCCAAAAATGTAAATAATTGCGTTGGTTCATAGAAAAACTTTGTTGGCATATAGGCAAGGAAATCATAGCAAAATTGAGCGGTCAATTGAGGCGCATTTTCATACTTTGAATGCTTCATTTCTTTTGTTCAATTTTCGTGTGTGTACGTGCCGAACGAAGGGAAAACGAATTTTTTCCCAACCGCCTTCAACTCCTTTGTCCTATTTCCAGTCTCCAATCATTTCGTCATCCTATGTGTCCGAGTTCAGTTGTCGTTTGTCGTTAAGAGAATAGCAATTCAAATTTATATATTTCAAAGCTAGCGAGTCGTACATATACACAGTGTTAATTGTTGAGCTCCGCAATATTATATATTACACATAATTTAGATACACTCTAATCGCGTAAAATAAAACGAGAAAATGAAGCCTTTAGATCATAATCAAGTTGATGTGGCCGATGAGCCCTTGTTGAGAGAAAATCCAAGACGATTTGTCGTTTTCCCCATTCAATATCATGATATTTGGAGAATGTACAAAAAAGCGGAAGCATCTTTTTGGACTGCCGAAGAAGTTGACCTCTCCAAGGTAAAGCATACATTTATAACACCATAATTGACTAATGAGAGGTCAATCATGCTATACGTACATCATTGCCATAAAGTGCTTGTAAACTTATTATAACATTTAAAATTGTAATTTGTTTTACCATATTTGTAGGATGCAACTGACTGGGAGAAAATGAAGCCCGAGGAGAGGAAATTCATTTCCCATGTCCTGGCGTTCTTTGCTGCCTCTGATGGGATTGTCAATGAGAATCTTGTTGAGAGATTCAGTCAAGAAGTTCAAGTGACGGAAGCTCGGTGTTTCTATGGATTTCAAATTGCTATGGAAAATGTTCATTCGGAAATGTATTCTCTTCTCATTGATACCTACATTAAGGATGCGGAAGAACGGTAATAATAATATAATACATATTTTTTATGTACTTACGTATATATATTACTATATATGTGTGTGCAAAGATTTAGTTTGATGTCTACTGTAATTGTATGTAATTGACATAATTTTTAATCTTTTTTATAAACCAAGAGAGTACCTATTTAATGCTATCGAGACGATGCCTTGTGTGAAGCAGAAAGCTGACTGGGCTTTATCTTGGATCGCCGATGACAATTCATCATTTGCTGAACGAGTAATTGCATTTGCTGCCGTTGAAGGAATTTTCTTTTCGGGGAGTTTCGCTTCAATTTTCTGGCTCAAGAAACGAGGGCTCATGCCTGGTTTGACTTTCAGCAACGAGTTGATCTCCCGGGATGAAGTAATTAAATTAAATTTCAATTTTACGTTTCACACTCAATAATGAGTAATAATTGAATATATGAAGTAAATAAATAAGTTCTATATTGCTAATGTTCTTTTTCTTTTTTCCTCTTTCAGGGTCTGCACTGCGACTTTGCTTGCTTGATGTTCAAACATGTGGTGAATAAGCCACCTCAAGAACGTGTAATTCAAATTATTAAAGAAGCTGTAGTGATAGAACAAGAGTTCCTAACTGAGTCCCTTCCTTGTGACATGATTGGCATGAATTGTGAACTCATGCGTACCTACATCGAGTTTGTGGCTGACAGACTTTTGACCGAGTTGAACTGTCCTAGGGTAATTATATATTTTTTTAAATAATGATATTTTAATATCAATATTTACGTATATTTTGTTGAGGTATGGGATGTGGAGCAATAGTAAATAAATTAATCATTCATTTATTGAATTTCATTATAGGTCTACAATGTTGAAAATCCCTTTGACTTCATGGAACACATTTCTTTGGAAGGAAAAACCAACTTTTTTGAAAAGAAAGTTGGAGAATATCAAAAAGCTGGAGTCATGTCAAAGAAATCTGATATGGTATTCACTTTAGATGCTGATTTTTAAACTTGCATCACATTTTAATATTTAATGATGATGATACTGACGACGACGACAATGAGAACTCATCCGAGCGAATTTTTTTTTGACTGTACTTATACGGGAGATGGTTTCTCCTCTCTAAATTTTACTTTGTGAAGAATTTTACGATTCTGTAGGACTTACTACTTACTTACTAGATGTATTATTAATTTTTACTTTATTATTGTTGAAAACAACTGTCCAACCTTTGCTAGATGAACTCACTGTCAAGAATTTGTACATAGATGACTTTATAATAATGTTACATTATTTAAGTATAATTTAACAAATTGACCTGTTCTTTCTAGATCTATTGGACTTAAATATTACTTGATATTATAAATATAATAATAATAAGTTTTGTTAAGCATGTAATTTAAGTAAATGCATTTTTTTTCTCATAATTTTATTCTATATATTAGTGGAGTTGCTCAAATGTATCGATTTCAATACAATACAAAAGTCGATACAAAATGGACTCTGGATTTCTCAGCTGTTGTCTTTGTGACGCGACTTCTATCCTCATCTGTTGCAAAATAATTTTTTGCAACAGATGAGGATGGAAGTCTCGTCCTTTGGCATTGGAGTCGGAGCATGATACCATCGCGGTACAAAGAAAACAGCTGAGAAATCCGGAGTCCATTTTGTATCGACTTTTGTATTGTATTGATATCGATACGTTTGAGCAACCTCTCTATTGGAAGAAAACTTGAATAATAATAATCAAATATATCAAATCCTATTCTTATTGTGCGAGTCGTGAAACTTTGTATACCTGATCATCGTTAATTAGAAGTCTTTCGATTAATTAGATTCGCAATTGTTTGATTTTTTTTTGTGTTATTTTTAGACAAAATGATTTGTTCCTCTAATGTAAACTACGATTTGCGATGATTGCAATAAAAATAAATTAAATAAAACAACAATGAAGTCACTTCATTGAAGGAAGTCATGCATTTCTTTGTCTTTTTGCACATGTTGTACATATGTCATAGAACAAACACGGTGGCAAAGGACGTTTTTGAATCTGATTCAAATGTTGAGAGAAAAGTAAAAGTTTCTCGTTTCTCTAATAATTCCCAATATTTAATTTAATTAAAACTACATTTTGTTGTGGATTATATTAAAAATTCGAGTTAATAATGAATGTGGCGGCATACGATACTCCAGCTCCGTCTGGTCCAGGTTTTATTGGAATCAAGTTCTGCCCCGAATGGTAACTTTTAATTATTTACCTTATTAAATAAGACTTATTTGGAAATGGTAGCAAAATGGTAGCAAAATGGAGTCTATAATGAATAGTTTATGATTATTTTCATTTATAGCAATAACATGCTGTACCCAAGAGAAGATAAAGAAAATCGACTTCTTCTATACGCAGTAAGAATAACAAAATGTTTACCAATGTTGTATAGAGCTAAAATATAATAATATTAAATATCTAAATCCATATAAGTAGGTAGTTATGATGCTGTACATTAATCAATTTTTTTGTTCTTTCATTTTCATAGTGCCGTAATTGTGATTACAAGCAGCTAGCAGAAAACAACTGCATTTACGTAAATAAAATCACCCACGAAATTGAGTAAGTCGTTATTCATTTTAATTTATTCTTTTATTTTTATTTATATATTATATAAGTAAGTATATATACTGACTTCATTCACGGCATACTAATTTATTATATAAAAAATGTGTTTTTGATAATGTGCAGTGAGCTGACGCATATTGTGAGTGATGTGATTTCTGACCCAACTCTTCCCCGAACTGAAGATCATCATTGCCCGAAATGTGGACATAAAGAAGCCGTTTTCTTCCAGGCTCAGACTCGACGTGCTGAAGTAATTTTGACAAACTTTTACCTCTTCATTTTATACGTAAAATATGTAGTGTATTTTTCGATTTTGGAACAAAAGGTTTTCACAATCTCTAAATTATTTGTAATTATTACAGGATGAAATGAGGTTGTACTACGTTTGTACTAATCAGCAATGTACTCACCGATGGACTGAATAATTTGCTGCAACCAATTTTTGTTTAACTTGCCCTCTTTTCAACACTAAATTTTATAAGACGAATCTGTATAAAATGTACAAGGTATTATTTACTTACTATGTATATATTTATATTATAATGAATTTCATACTTTTTTTTTATTATTCGTAATAATTCGGCTTTGAGACCTTTCCCTCACTGTCTTAAAATCTTTCACAAGCTACTTTTAGCATTTACATGTCTTTAGTGTATTATTATTTTTAAATCACTCATTGTGTGTCACGTAAATGTAGAAGTGAATAAGAAAACCAGCCGGATGTCCGTATCTAGAAATCGAGATATTTGAGTTTTCCTTTTGGTCGCTTTCGCGCCAAGGCGTTTTTTATGATTTTTGTAATTTGAAAAATCACAAGACAAAAATCGCCATACATTTTGTTTAAATTTAACTAAAATTTGTAAATCAATTAAAAATATTTACAATTTTTTTACAAATTTCTAACTGTTTGCATAAAATAGCCCATGTTTTCTTACATAACAATATGCAAAAAAGTGAAAAAGGACATCCGGCTGGTTTTCTTATTCACTTCTACAAATGTATAAAGTAAGTGAAATTTATTACTAATTTAATAAATAACACACATTAAATAGACCTTTTGTCAACAATTCAAAAGTTTACAGAAATATTTTCGAAAGCATCTTATTGCTTTGCAATATATAGACAAAGGAAGCCACAATAGTGGAATACTTCTGATATGGGAATTGAATGCAAGTAAAGATTTAGTGTGTATATAGAGAGTCCGAATAGCCAGGGACAAAAAGTCGAAAGGAAATCAAGATTGTCAGTTTGACTGTATTCTTATTCTTAAACGTCCTTGAAAATTTATTTATTCAGTTTATTAACTGTATAATAGTTATTGCAATTACATGTAACATGTGTAAAATAATTCAATGTGTGATATACATACTAAAAAAATATGTATACAAATGCGAAAGTACATAATAGTTATTTACAGACATTTAAAGCTTATTGTTTGTTTTCTGTCCACCAAAAATTATAATAATGAGAATTTTCATATCATGAACCAATCAAATGGTTTTAAGTTCACTGTCATTTCGAAGGCATGAGTAGCACAAAATCCAAGTTTTTCCCATTCCACCTTGTAATCAAAGCCACCCAGTAGAAACTTATAGTCTTCAATTTGGTTAGGTTTAGGAGATTTCCTATAAAAATAAAGTTGAAGATTCTGGCATTATAAAAATGTACAAAATAAACATGTACACAAATAAGGCAATAGTATAGGCTTTTTAATACACAGTTTCAGTTTGTATTATAGAATGAGACTCTTTGAAAGACAAAGTCAAAATGTACCATTGCCTTTCCATGGTTTTTAAGTAAAATTTACTTTACACGCTGATGAAGTTTGGCCAAAACTGAAAAAGAATTTGTGAGATTTTACATATATTTTTATACACTTAATATTTCATCTCAATTATGTATGTGTGCTGGGTATTATTATATTATAATGAATTGAGTCATCACATCATAAGTATTCGCCTCGATTGCATGACAAAGAGCTCCCATGTGATTTCCAATCATCCAAACAAATTCTAAAATTACATCATTTGTATCTTTGAGATAGTTCTTTCCATACTTTTCATCGCCGTTGAAGTAGTTCGGCATAAAAGGATCCTCATCTGCCATGATTTTGTAAGCATTCTCAATTAGCTATAGAAAATTATAAGGTTATATTAATTACGTATTCTGTACATTTCTATTTGTTAGATATATTCAGAATATACTCGTAAATTATATATATTTGGGCTTCCGTGGTGTTCAAAAATCCACATCAGTACAATACATATAGTGAAACATTACACATATGGGAATTATGGGATACCTGTTTAAAATCTGTCGTCTAATTTACACGTTTTTTACACCGAGCAGCTTTAAAATGAACATGAAGGTTTGACAACTAGCATGTGGAAAGTTGTCAATTTTGAAGCTTCTTGATTGAGTCATTATTTTTTGTTTCGATACGAGTTTGAATGAATGCTGGTAGAAATATTTTCCTGAGAATCCTGAGGAATTGATGAGATACTAACCAATCTGGACAGGTCATCATTACGATTTCAAAAGCCTGGTCAAAAAGTTCTAATATCCACATTTCATCATGGAATATTTTGAGTGTCTCCTCAATGTCGCCAGTATTGTCAGTGACTTTCAATTTAAGATAGAGTTGAGTTACTTGTTCCAAATCCGAAACCGAATTTTCATAATTGGTCAAAATTCGTTGTTCTAAACGAGGAATAAAATACTGTCCATTTTCCTTGTGAGTATTGTGACAGAATTCTTTGATACTATTCAAATCCGATTCTAAGAGAAAAGGGAAATGTCTATAATAACGATAAGTAATTCAAAATACACAAAGCGAATTCATATACAAGAGCTTATCAATCACTTACGAGCAGCCGCCCAAGTAGACCAGAATGTAATAATACACACTAACACGGTTCTCATTTTAGTGACTTAATTTCCAAGGTTAAAATTGCCTGTACTATAGTCAAAAGTTTACAAATGCCCACAGTTTGCCATTTTTGCAGTCAAGTCAACTATTACCAAAGTTTTGAAAATCTTGAAATCTTTCCTGAAGTAATGAAAATGTCAACAAAATCTCCAGCCTCTAATCAGTAATTTATGAATCAAAAGAAATCATTATTCACATCTCTCAACGTAATCATTTAGCGATAATAAAGGTCAAGAAAAACAACAACAAATAATTTTTAAACAATTTCAGTTCCAAGAAATCGGAGATTTTAGGAATTTCTATCACAGAGCTATCACGCATGCATACTTTATTATATACACATAGTAAGTGACTGTATTAAGAGAATGCTTGTTCTATATGCACATTGGCAGTGGCAGTGGATACGCGTGCTTTCCTACATAGACATTGTCATATATATGAAAGAAATTTCTGTAAGAAATTGCAATAACAGATTCAAGAAGATAGTGTATCATTGTTATTTATTTCATCGAATACGTTGTTTTCAGTATAGAACAAGAATATCCATGTTTTATATATAGCTTTTAATTTAAATTTTGACCATGTTTAATCATACATATTTCCTATTGTAGTTTCTATTCGAAACTTCTTTTATTTTCCCTTGGTTTTTGTGACACCGTAAAATTCCAGTTAATTCTCCGAGGAATTTGGTGTAATTTTTGGTTTCTACAATTTTGGCCCATAATATGGGCACATTAAAATACGCTTGTTTGTATGGTCTTGCACTAGATAAATTTGACCCAAAATACGGGGAATTAACTTGAGTCTTACGGTGCAAAACATTATGACGTTTCCTCACTGAAGATTCTTCAGTACTTCCGTAGTTGAAACCCTTGGTGGTAATTGGTAATTAATAATTACTAATTATGTAGGCGTGTAATTCCAAATAAATTATATAGAATAGAATACATATATAGCGCTATTTGAAATAACTTATTTCTACACATATAGTATACATGTATGAAACACTACACGGCTACGGCTGTACATAACATTATACATGTTATATCTATAAAAAATTCCACTTATTTCTATACCATATACATATATATTATCATCTAATTCAGTTAATATAAATGTACACAGCCGTCATTCTTATCGCTGAACGCTGAACAGAAATAAAGATTTTTGGCTTTCTCTCTCTCGCTCATCCGCTCATCTTTTCTTGTATTTTATATGTATGTACATTTTAAATAGTTTTCGTATTTAGATAAAGCAAATTCTGCATTCCGTAATTAAAAGTATTTGTATATATAGAGCTATTGTTTTGATTCTACAATACCTATGTATATAATTACTGAATTTCTATAAATATGATTTTACTATAATGTACTCGAATACTTTAATCCATCACACACATCTCTACATATGTACATGCACAAACCAATTTCATATCTATACTAAATACATAACAATTTAAGACAAATTAAACATATGTATGCATAAGTATATATATACATTACAGTCTACCTATGATATATTAACTGTCTGTAAAACTAATACTATATCTATACTAGTATTTAATAGGTGAATAATATCTACCTATACAACACCTAATCCATAGTTCGCCTTTCAATTCCAACCTGTATTTAACATATTTACATCATGTATATACATATTTAACTAGAAATTACATATACTTTTTTTGTATAATTAATATGACTTCCCACCTGTCATCCGTAATATTAAATACATATAGAATTTATGGATATCCTTTGTATTAATTAGCTTAAATTCGGTGCGAAGTGCGAATGTAAATATAGATGTACATACCTATAAATATATGTATCTATCCGTCTATATGAACAATGTCCATTAAACATAATTAGCAAGACATTTAGTAGTTTATTTTATTCGGCGTGCTAAATAACTGAGCCACTCGTTAAGTTTCACGTGCACTGGAACTTTTAAGTATAGGGCAACTTTCCAAATTCCAATAGTTTATCCAGTTATATACGGTATAAGTAACTTATACCCATCTTGAAGTTTGTTTATTGCAAAGCTATTGTACGCTTGAGTAACTTTCAAGTTACGTAAACCTATTAATACGTCAGTATTCATTATCATGTATAATTGGGACGTAGACTATTTCAAGGAAATGAGAACTGAAATGCTAAACATCAATACATAACATTATTATTTCGTGAAAAGCACGAACGAACAAAAAAGAAGAAATTTAACCCATTAAACCGTACATTTGTTTTAAAATCAACATCTTACGACTGAGAGCATTGTGATTGTGAGATTTTATTCCCCACCACTATACTGCACTGCGTAAGTATTATTTTTATTTTATTAACTGAACTGATAATTTTTGTTTTTTTTCTTTCACTTCAATTTTTTTTTTTCAAGAGTATCACAACATTTTTTTTTAAATATAACACAATGTATGCAGGCATTAATGACAATTGCAATGCTGTACTAGTGAACTAATAATAACATGAACAAAAGTTTTTTTTCCATCGTTTTCTTTTACAAAGTACAAGCTACAGTCTAGAACAGTTGTTGGTTAATCATTAATGAATTAGTAGATTAATAATAGTATAGTTTATCTGTACCATAACATAATCAATATTAATTAATTAATTATTAACTACACACCGTACAATACAATACAATGTAATATTGTATCTCGTCGGAATAGAATTTAAGTATAAGAGCTTCAAACAAGTAACATTATAATAGATAATATATAGACTCTCCTCGTGTCTTTACACTATACGTGAATTCATCAGTGATGAAATCCGAGAAGTTCCAATTTTACAATTAACTATATACATACTTGATTCAAATTCCATAACCTAATAACTTAATAACATATATATTATACTATTTCCTTTGTAATAGTAATAATAATTATTAGCATTGTATAAAAAACTGTTTTTACATGTGATGGGCATTAAAGATGCACAAATATAGCATACGTAGAACACCGTACAAATCTTGATGTACATGTATACTATTGTATACCTATAATTTACGTATAGCTATAATATAATACTTCTCCACAGTTTCTCTCCTGTACTTATTTGAAATAAGTTATTTCTGTATAAATTTTCCCTTGATTAAAATTTAATCATTAAATATTAAATAAAACCGTAACATTAAAAATAATTCATCACAATGTCCCTTCTCCACGTTTCTACTTAAAGATACTTTTTTCCAAATCTATACCCAAACATAAAGAGCGCCGTAAACTTTGTTATTACGATAATAATAATTGTACATGGTCTATAGGTAGAGTAATAAAAAAACGGATACCAGTTTTTGACAATAAGCATTAAATTATAATACTAAAATGATTATATTCATGACTATAATGTACACACAGTAATTAGTTAATAGGGATGACAAAGGGATTTTAAATCAAATCCCAGAATATGCCTATATGGCTATATAATTAAATAAATAGTATGTAGTAGTATATATTACATTTTCATTTGCAATATATCTAAATGTTTTTTCTTCCTTAAATTTGATTTCGTTTCATTTACCCCGTCTATAAATATTTCAAAATTATAATATGTACGTGTAACGTTATGCATCAGTTTTAAGGGACTAACCTTAAGTGCCTTAAGTATATACATGTACTCACTTAATTTAAACTATATTACATTTATACTGTAAAAAGTGGAATTTGGACATGTTTACAGAATTATTTAGCTACTTGTTAGCATCTTTGTTAATTTTTTTTTATTGATGATACTTTATCAATGATAAACATCCGTATTATTGCAGATTGTGGTTGATTTTCCATTCTTGTTTTCAAAGAGAAGAATATTATTTTGACATGTTATTTTGAATACAGAGAAAAAAAACAGGACGTTTCAAATACAAAATAAAAGGAGAAATCGATGACTGCAGGACATGATTCGGGACAACAAAAAAACTGAGGAGAATATACACATTAGAGTTGATTCACGATAACAACAACAATAACGAAGACGTAGAGTTAATACAAAACTATTAGACATGAGATATACCAATCAGGGGTGATATAATATAGATGAGAATAGAGGGATAAATTGCGAATTGCGGCGGAAGTAATGAAATATCTTGTAGTTTCAGTATAAAAATTGAAATACAAATTCAATATATCTAGCACATACATATTATAATTCGGATTTAACAACGACTCAACGAACACAATATATATAATAGTCATTAAAAAAAACTTATACACTCTACCCACAAAAGGATAGTTCATAATTATACTATATGTAGCTTGTATGTAATTATTTGTAGTATTATTTCATTATTCTTATAATCATACATTCTTAAAACTAAAATGGTATCAGTCATCTTTAGTAGTACTCACATGAATTGGAGGAAGGTTAATAGAAGTAGCTGGAGTACTACTCTTTTCTTTAGTAGTCAAACCATCAGCTTCTAAAAGTTTGTCTTGATTTAAAACTAATTTTGTTCCTACCACTGGCTCTCCTCCAACACCTACTACTAAAGATTCACTAGAGTTGGTTGATTTTGTCTTGGTTTGATGAGTAATAATTGCTGCTTTGATGTCAAAGCCTGTAGCTGATCGCGAATCAATGTCAGTCGCACTTTCCCGATTATCACTGGATGATGATGTGCTCGTCTCTGAATCACTCGCACTTCCAGATGAACTTGAGTCATCATCATTGTCATCATCTGGATCATAATCAACTTCCGCTCCTTCAAAAATATATTGTCTTGGACGCCAATTTAAGTAGGCATTATCTAAAACAAAAAAAGTACAAAAATAAAATGGATTAGGATTTGCATCATGAAATTTTTTGAAATGAGTATATATAAACTAATATCAATCGCTTTTACTCGCTTAATAGCAATCAATTATAAATAAGATGTATATTTTATTTTGGTTTACCAGGGAGCCGCTCTGTAATATTTTCTGTAATTTTGGGTTCCCAACAAGTTTTGAGAGCTTGGATATCATGTTCAGACTGTGGTTCCAATGAATTGCTCACAACTGGATAGTTACAATCCCGTGGTAATTTATCCAATTCTTTGAGTTCTCTTGTATTTGCCAGATGATCAAAATCTTGACCCAGCGAATGACACAATTGAGAAATTATTGCATCACAATTTCCCAACAATTCAATATCAAATGTACAATGGGGTAAGGACTCCCGATTAATAAGAATTTGTGGAACTCCTTGGGGTAACATTCCTGTACGCAATGAATAATACAAAAAAAAAAAATCCATGAATACGCATACAAAACACTCGAATTAACAGTGTCAATTTCAAACTCAATAGTACAATAGTTGAAAATATCTTTTACGAGTTTTACCTGGTATGAGGGACACAGGCCGGACTCTAAGGGATGACCCAATAACGAGTAGTAGGTCACAATTTGGTTTATCTATATTGAGATTAGTATGGAATTCATCCGGGAGATCTTCACCAAAGAAAACAATGTCTGGTTTGAGGACTGGAGGAACTGGAAGAGGATCTTCAGACGGAAAATAGTCATCTACATCATCCTCATCAAATGACAGTCTACGTGTTTGTTCTTCATCTTGAGATAGTCGACTGGCATCTGGGGAGGACACTAGAGGATACTGAAGTGCATTTGTTTCTTCGGGTGTAGAACAATTTGGACAATATGGAATATCTCCATTCAATACTTTATCCTTTATAGCATCCGCCTTCACAGTGAATTTACAATGAATACAAGTAGCAGTGGCAAAGGATCCTATATCATTCGAAAAAATAAATCACATGTGTAAAATAAAACGAATAATTATTACTTAGATTGTCCCCTCATCTCATGAAATGTAAAATAAATATATATAGTACCGTGAAATTCACTGAGTGAATTTTGTGTACTCACCATGACACATGGTAACATTCTCAATGCCGGCAATTGTTTCAAGTGTGTCAATATTCTGTGAATAATTTCTCAAAAGTTGACCACGTACTTCAAGTTGACGAATAAATTTATGTGATAAGGAAGGTTCAAACTGGCCAGGGTATAATTCTTTGGCTGTTAGGAAGAAGGGTCGGGGATCTCTACGAAATAATCTAATGTCAAAAACACTCTGGGGATCCCGCAAATGAGGGAATACTTTTGACACACGTGAATATAGCCCATCTTTGGATCGAAAGTCTGGGATACCACAAGACACAGAGATCCCGGCTCCAGTAAGCACCAGAATTTTCTTGGAACACCTATGTACGTACATAATCATTTCATTATGTAGTTACTCAAAACATAAGTTCCATAAAAATCAATTTCGACGAATATAAAATACTACTAGCTTGGTTTGTATGTAATCATTATTAGGTAACAATATACCTCAACAATCTTGTAACATCATGGATTGTCGTGACATGGCGTAATTTATGCCTAGGTGGAGCAAATTCCGGACAACTCAGAAGATAAGTCATGAAACGTTGAAGTTGACTATCATCTGGATTGCTCCTCAAATGAGACAAAAATCGCTGCATTAGTGCAATTCGGGAAGGATTCCCTTGAATTTCCTTGTTTGAAAAAATATCTCCCCAAGTTTTGTCGTTGGTTGTACTATTGCTACTACTGTTGCTGCTGCTACTGCTGCTGCTACTACTACTACTGCTGGTATTATTATTATTCTGGAAATAACTTTCTGAAGTAGAAGAACGACTATTATTGCTACCACCGGTTGTACTTGTACTACTATTACTAGCAGTACTAGTATTTGCTTCTTCGTTGTTAATGTTGTTGACTTTTGTTGTTGTTATTTTTGAATTGGTGGTGGTGGTGGTAGAAGTAGTATCTTCACTAACTTCTGGATCGGGCAGGTCATTCAAATCTGTGTTGATCAATGTGTCTATTGATGTACGGACGCTTCCTTGATCATCATCATCATCATCATCATCATTTGTATCATCAAATAACTCTGTGGTATCATCTATAAAAATAATAATAATAGAAGGTAAATAATAAGAAATAATATTTTTCTAGTACGATCACACATATCCTCATCAAGTACAGTCATGCCATTTTTTATTACGATTTCAAAAATATTAAACAATACAATCCTTAATTTATTATACACAAATTAACTATACCCAGAGTGTGCTATAAATGTATAGTAAAATATAATAAAAAATAAATAAACGTACCAAAAATATATAATTCAGTTTAAAATAAGTAAATAGCTTTTCCAGGAGTATATATACATATAGTAAAAAATTAATAACAACTCAGTCCTTTGACCCTTTAAATAAAAAGATCATTGGCCTTGAATTCGGATTTTATATTTTTAAATTGTATTGTTTAAATGTTCCTAGCAAACGAGTCCATAGGTGGGACTCGAACCAATAGAATAATTCGTTTTTTATTACTCACCGACTTGGTCGACGCCCAAAAGGACGCCATGATGTGTTTTTCCATCATTTTGAACATTAGTAGATGAGATTAATTCACGAAATCCCGAATCACTCGTCAAAATTGGATCTTCGGCACTTTGATCGGAGGCAAAACGAATACATCGTTTTTTCCTCTTGGGTTCGAAATCTGAGGAATTTTGACACAAATTATGATAATGTTTTTGAAGATGTTTCTGGTGCTGCTGTGGAATAACGGCCTGCCCGTCCATTTTTCCCTTCTCTTTTCTCTCTACTTTTCGTCCTCGGCTCACTCTGTGGTGTAGGTATGCTGCTGTATTTTCAGACCCACCACATACGAAAAGAGAGACTGCCTGCTCGAACTATCAATGGAAAATGCAGTGGATTTTGGTGGAGGAGCTAAATGTTAGTCACAAGTGCTCAAGTGCACATGAGCAAGACCGGGAACATATGATCACTTGAAAGATTTTTTTCCCAAAGTGAGCAGAGTAGGAAATAGAATGGAGAGAAAATTATAATAAAATTCATCAAAAAAACGGAAATTATTAAATAGTGATTCTGTGATAATAAGTATATAGTGGATATTCATACATGGTATAGATAATTAAATAGAATATATAAGAAATGGGGGATGATTTATTATTGGATCCGGATATTCGATTATGGGTATTTGTACCGATTATAATTATTACATTTCTAGTAGGTATAGTTCGTCACTATGTAGCCATGCTACTATCAACACAGAAAAAAGTTGAATTACTTCAAGTACAGGATAGTCAGGCAATGATCCGTGCCCGTGTTTTAAGAGAAAATGGAAAATATCTACCAGAGCAGTCTTTTATGATGAGGAGAGCATTTTTTAATGATGCAGATACAGGCTATTTCAAAACACAAACAAGACAAGCAGCTCCACAGAATCCAATGTCCGATCCTAATATGATGACGGAAATGTTAAAAGGAAATATAACTAATGTCTTACCCATGATTCTCATTGGAGGTTGGATCAATTGGACTTTTTCCGGTTTCGTTACTACCAAAGGTAATTTACTATTATCAAACTACGTATATGTTGTCTGTACGACGTCTACAAATATAGTATGCATGCACATGATAAATTATCATCGATAATTGATACTTAATTGATAATTTGAATAATTTTTTTACAAAAAAAAACAGTTCCATTTCCATTGACACTGCGATTCAAACCCATGTTACAAAGAGGAGTTGAACTTCAAACATTGGATGCATCATGGGTGTCTTCAGCGTCATGGTATTTCCTCAATGTCTTTGGACTACGAAGTATATACACATTGGTTTTAGGAGAAAATAATGCTGCGGATCAATCTCGTGTTATGCAAGAACAAATGTCCGGAGCTGCAATGGCTATGCCACAGGATCCTAAAGCTGCATTTAAGGTAACGTATAGTTTTATTTAGTTTATTATAAGAAGGAATATATATAAAATTACTATTAATTTAACTAAAATTTCACCCAATACCTATTTGTTTTGTTTTTACTTATATACATATAGGCTGAGTGGGAAGCACTTGAAGTTGCTAAACATTCATGGATATTGAAAAATGTTGAAAAACGCTTAGCTGGAATTAGTGATTTGGATGGAGAAAAGACCAGCTATAAAAATGGACAATGACACTCCACAAGTAGGTATTAAAAGTTAGAAAATGTTAATTGTTATAACTATTATTAATTATTATAACTAAATTATTCGTATTACACCTTTACTATTTAAGCTTCCTACACACATTGTTACACCTATCCATCTAAACTTTTTGTAAACAATTTTTATGCCATTACCAAAACGTTACATACACACATGCATATAAAAAAATACATTGTGAATAGTCATGTAAGGATTTGTTATAAATTAGAAATTATCGTCGTCAGCGTTCTTGTCTCGTCAGTCCATAACATATACAAACACATGTGCACGTCAAATATTAATTTTAAAAACAAACTAAGAAAATATTCATATTGTAGTGGTTCTTTATAAAACGAAAATCGTTTAACGAATCAACTATAAATGAAATTAAGCATTATTAGTTCAACAGAAATAAAAGGAAAATGTGCATAATCGAGAGTGATGATGATATATCGAGTAAAATGTTATTATTGTTACATTTATAAACCTCGTCAGTACATTGTAAGTAAATAAGCTGTGCTTTTTTAAATAGCATATAGGTATTCTTCATTTCATTTGTTTTTTCGTTTTAAATAATAATTATTAAATGTGTAATATTCATCTGCGATTTATGCATTTATGTATCATTCTCAATAAATCATGTTGTACAATAACAATAACAAAGTACGGATATTTATTTATGAACAAACAAGAAAACGTTTATTTCAGTTTTGTTTTATAATAAATTTCACAATTTAATTTACAACAATTTAAAAAAATTACAATTACATTCTTCACAATAATAATAAGAACTAATACATATTGTAAAGAGGACGACAAAAAATAATAGAATATATTTGAATATTATACAACTAAAATATGATAAGTAAATAATCATTAATCACACGCAAATGATTATTATTAATTAAAGCTGACTTTCTTTGACTCTTTTTTTCTATCAGTATTATATTATACGTGTATATGTGTATCTATAAATAGGTTGCATATTTTCATTATTACAAGTTTTCATCACTAAAGTCTCATTACTAAATCACGGAAAACAGAAGGACAAAACTTAGCAAAGCTCTGTTTCTGTTTTGTTAGGTTGACTTTAAGTAACATTTACATTCTATCATTATAAAAAAAAAAACTTTTTTTTTTGCGCTTTATCAATCTGGACTACATTTTTGTTTACTTTTTCCAGAAAAAAAACTGAAAAATCTGATCGTACAGAAATTGAATAGCCACATAATAATAATTAAACTAAAGTAAATAAGTATTTCATCAATCAGTTAACATTAAAGTTTTCACTAGATACTAATAGTCACCATTTTAATCACAGCAGCTGTGTGCAGGGATTCTACATAATAAATTAAATTATTCTCTCTCTATTAAATATAATATAATAATATATATATACTCTCGTTAGTATGGTTTTAAATTCTTATTCGCTTATTTGCATCTTCTGTATAAGTATAACATTTTTGCCAATTTCGTCTTCGTACGTGCACTTGAAATTCTTCAAACTGTATACTATATAATATATTATGTATATTCAAAATTCATCAAACCTAAGAATTAGAAATAACAATATACCATGAGCGTACCCACAAAATGGTTCAGATGGGAGAATATTTCCTGAATAACGGGCTAAATGAAATTTTATATTTCATGAGATGCTATAATTTATAATTTAATTTTCAGTATTCGTATTAGATATAAGTACAATGTACAATCATTAAAATTAAAGAATATGTTTTACAATCTAACTTTAATTTGAAAATCATGGTTTAATATGCTCAATTGTTGATAAACTATTGTTTTTCTCCTTTTGTAAAGTCGCATGCTATACTACTATACTTCTTATAATACCTACCTATATTAATTCACAAAAAAATAAATTATAAGATGTGAAAATTTTAATACTTCCTATATATGAATGTCAAATATTTTTTTAAGAATGCTGTTTAGATTTTAACGTCGGTGTATTTTTCCCTTTTTTTACCATATAATATGCATAATTATGCATAATATACACAGATACTAGATACTAATAATATTATTATTAATATTATTATATGTTACATGTACATGAAATCGAAATAGGAAACACAACTTAATTACGATATTATTATTTTACGAATATATGCAATTCTAAGGCCCATGATAGTTCTCTTTTTTATATTCTAGTTATATATTTTTTATATTATTATATCTTTCTTTCGTTTAAAGCTAAATTTCTAGTTATAGTTGATTAACGTAACTATTACTGGTCAACGTGCGTTCTAAATCTTGTTCCGAAACAACTGATCCTGCAGTATTTTCTCCACTGCTTTTTTCATTGGCATCATCATTATTATTATTATTATTAGTATTTTGATGTGGATTATTTTCAGAATTAGAATCTTTTATATTATTTGTACTTCCAAGATGTTCGTCTTCGTCACTTCTGTGCCCATTTAAATTTAAATCGTATTGTAAGTCTTCTCCTCTATCTCCTTCTTCCATTTCCTTAAGGTTTCTAGATTCTTTGGCTATAGTATAAGCGTTGGCATTGCTCGATTTGGCTTGGAGCATCTCCACGGCTTCTTTCAGTGCGCTAACGCTAAATTTTCCATTACTGCAAAATAATTGAAACGAGAGGAAAAAAAATTAATATATAATTTGTTTATAATTATATAAAAACAAAAATAGTTTAGCAAGAAAAAATTGTCCTGATATTTATTTGTACGTAATTATAGTATAACTAAGTAGATGGGTAGCCCGTGAAACGGGCTAATACTTCTATTCATCCGAAACTACTGAACAAATTTTTAGTATAAAATATCATTATTTTCTGCTCCCAAGAAAACGCAGCATCTGCTTTTTGCTCGCGCTACGCGCTCGGACATAATATAGTTCCGCTGCTCTTATTTTCCCCGGACCTTATTTAGTTCCGCTACCCTTATTTTCCCCGGACCTTATTTAGGTATGTATGCTGTCTATAATGGCTTTGGTGCGCTGGCTGGCATAAGTAACTTTGACGTTTTACTTCCTAAGTTACTTCAATCCAAATTTCATTCAATTCCGCACATTCCTCAAAAAATTCTAAAATTCTCATTTTTTAAAATATTTGGGTCCTTTATGGTCACGTTTGACCTCTGGGATAGCAGGAGTTGGACAATTTAAGGATTGGTCATGTGCCATTACATTAACTTTATACAAACAGAGTCTGTTTGATAATTCATTAGTCGAGCCCTTCGCAAGTCGCCGCGCGCCGTTTCCATGCAAAAGCAACGCTCCATCTTCAACTTCCGGTAGTTCCGTGACCCGTGGTCCAACATGGACATTGTCAACAGAACATGAATTTAAATTTTTTATTTGATTTTATTCAATTCGTAAAAAATTGAAAAAAAAAATTTTTGGTACCATTTGACCTCAATTTTGGTTACCCTGGCCACCCCGTAACCTCGAGGTCAATGGGACTTTGACAGTGCCCGTCCTCGACCAAGTACCTGTCATTTGACACCAACATCATCCAATTCGGTTCAGTAGTTTCGGAGGAGAAGCGTTTGGACATACACACACACAAAGGCTAGAGGAATACTGTATTATAGGATTATTATACACTTTCTTTACCTGTAAGCAGTAATATGAAATTTTAACGACTCCAAATCTTCTTCAGCCTTAAAAAATATATAAATACATTTAGATATACACATTGGAAATGAATTTTCTACAATAAAGTACTATAATATTATTATATTATTATAGTACAACAGTCCATAAAAAACGAAATTTACAAGTAAATCATCATTTTTTTTATGTCATCTTACTTGATGTAGAATTTTTAACGCTGAAATAAGTATTTCATGCCATTTCTGTAATTCAAGACGATGAAGATCTTCCTGCTGCTGAAGCAATGCAACCCACTCTTGATGATTACGTGGCACATTTCTAAATTACAATACAAATAATTAAAATAATTATTATTCACTTCAAAGTAATAATAAAAATGAAAAAAACAAATATTGAAAATAACAAATAATTATTATTACTTTGGAAAAGCAATGGGTTGAGATGGAAAGAGTAAATGAGATTTCGAAGCTGTTTCAAATCGAGCCAATTTGACGTAGAGGAATGCATTGAGTAGTAAAAGGCAGGCCAGTATACCAAGAATGATTTTGAGGACTAGCATTGAACCTTCGGCCGTTGTTTGAGAACCTGACGAAACAGACACTGCATTGTCCAAAACAATGGGCATATTCGTATTTGGAATGCTTCCTGCAAAATTCATCAAAAATGAAATATTTGAGGACGTATGTATTTGAGTACCTAATATCTAAGTATCTGCATACGTAGTTGTCAACTACGTAGATGTCAACTACTATATAGGTGTAATTTAAAACAATTATATTAATTTTAATAATTTTCATCTTATTTTTACCATTTCGTATTATATCGCGTATTGCTGGCAACGGTTGTGTAATTCCTGGAATTACAGGAACATCCGGTGCAGGACCTTTTTTTGATCTAGTTGGATGACGTCGTCGCACACTAAGTAAGGTACCCGCACCCCTGGGTGACACTGACGGAGATTCTCTATTCGAATTTATCTTTCCACATTCTTCTTTGAGAGCTCGTTCCAAGTACGTGTAAAATTCTTCGAGACCAGCCCAAGTGTTCTTTTCTATAAAACCTACAGGAGCGTCGAAAGGAAAACCAGAACCACAAACGATTAGTCCTATAAAACCCACATCACGCAAAACTTGCTCTGGAGAATAGCAATGACAATTTTGACAGTGGCAATTTTGCCGCATTTCGCATAACCTATTAAATACTTCGTCGACACACTATTCCTCAATTTGTGTATTGTATACAAATCTGATAATATACATATAATTGTTGACACAAATACAGTATAGATTGTCAGTGATATCAATCGTTATAATTTATATCATCTACTATCTATTCACTGGAGTTTCAAATGATGAACCAAAGCGCTGAAGAAATGAGATAATGTATTTTAACGGCTTTCCCGAACCTCTCTCACAAAGCTATTATTACACACACAAAAAGTCTTACAAGTATCTTTTCTTCTATATAATATTCTGCCAAAAATCAAAACTGTTTTCATTCTGTAGTATCTGTCCTTGTAGTAAGATTCTCCAATATTCTTTTTTTCAATTTTTTCCAATGAAAATTTCGGACGTGAAACTAAAACTTCCTCTACACTTCGAAGTCACAACAGAACTAAATAAAATTTGCTTTTCTTTCTTCAGCTCAATGGAATTCAACGAGTAAATTCTAGTGCCATGATACTATATCACATCACATAGTACTGGTAATAAAAATTGAAAATAAAAACGACAAAAAACATGTCCAAATATTACACTATGGAATATCACACATTAAAAATTTTACCTTTAGTATATTTCCAGACAGACTTTTTATATTTGATTTGATTGACAATGCAAAGTTTAGTTTCATTTGGAGACAATCGAGACAAACAGAAATGAGTAGTGACGTAAAAACTGTCCGCATATGGAATGCCCGCATTGACGGACTCTACATCTATAGCATACATTCTTCCAGGTTTACTAACTGGCAACATCACCTATGCAGGAAAAAAAAGTAAGGTTAGATGTTTCAGATTTCAAATGTACATATTAATTTTTTTAGTATACAAACATTTATATTGACTATACACACTCTTTGTACTGTAATTAATTCAATTGTATCATTGTGCAACGAAAAACCATAAAAGCATTTATTACTAAGAAATGTGTACATATTCATATTCACATATTCATATCGTAAATATATGAATTTCGTGACTAGTTATTTAGTTATTATTACTTGACATACATACACTTCATGACCATGGTCATGGTCAAAAAGTATAGTAACAAAATGGATGTAATACAATTAAATATAAACAACAATACTAAAATAATCCTACATATTCTATCATGATTGTTTTTCAAAGATTTTTTTTACCTGCGATTCAGTAACTTGGGAATGCTTCGGTCCCATAACGTGATTGAGCGTAACGGTAAAGGAAACTTGTCGGATTTTTTGAGATCCATCTGGACTTTGTTGCCAGTGAGATTGAACAATATCTACAAAATAATAACAAAATATTAAGTATTATACCATATACGAAAGATTTGTGTCTTGTGTAGTCGTACAAGTTAGGTTGTATCAACAACTAGAATCAAAGCTATTTAGCGCTTATCAAGGCCCTACATCCCTCTCCTTTTAGCCCCCTCCTACAGGGTTTCGCTGCCTCTTGTAGGGTTGCCTGTAGGGGCAGCCGGGGAAAAGGAAGGGATGTAGGTTGGCGCTTATATGTATATACTTACCAAAAGTCTTCCGTGCCGTATGTAGATCCAAAAAGAACTTAGAATTTGTGAATAGCATCGTAAATAAGGAATCGACATCCGTAGGAATGATAGAATTGACAACTTCACGTCCTGTTTGATGGGAGACAGGGCAAAGGGGAACCTCCCCAAGTACGACAGAGTCATCAACCAAAACATGTCTATGGCCATGCTCAGCCTCTCCTTCTGAATCACTTGAATCACTCAAATCAGTCGTGGGACCGCTAATTCCAGCATCAGATACTGTGAGTAGACCCTCTGAAACGTGTTCTCGTACAATGGTCACTACAGCTCCCACAGGCAATGATAATGTGTCTCCAATCTCACTGGCACACACCTGAAATATCAAAACAAAAAAACAAGATTACATTATGCTGCTTTCGTTGTCTCTATATTACTTCAAGGAACGTTTCTTTTCCCTAGGTATTATTATATAGATAGACTGCTGCCACAACATGTAGTTTTTTTGTAAAAATTAGGTAATAATTATTTTCTACACACTTTGCCCGATCCCCATTTTCGGATAATTACACCTATACTGTCACGATATCTATTTTTTGCACATGAGTTCACCCGTAATAATAACGACAAGGAATCATCCACCATTTTAGCTAGATGAATGCATATTATTGTTCTTCAACGGTATCAACTGTTTCACATGTAACTTTAAGTTAATTTGTTTACCACTGTCCGTTCAGTTTTCGCCATCAGCTATCGAGCATGCTGTTAGTAGAGTTCAATCTTACATGGAAGTTATTTTGTGGGTGTATACATATTTGGCGTACAATTTCCAAAAAATGATTGAGCAAAACAATGGAGAGCTTTAAAACAATAGCAAGAATTATTCTTGATGTTTTCCCAGCAACTCGCTTGCTACATTTGCGAAGTTATAAATTTTTTGCTCATTATTAGCACTGTTTTTATTATCGATTTGTAATTTTGAATGCAATCGAAATCTAAAGTTAGTAGTGATTAACTATGTTTTTTATTATATTTGACTTCAGTCTTCAACGAGTATGGAATAATTATGTCATATTTACTGAATCAGTATTTATACTGTCCTTTCATTTTTTTTTAAGGGGACTTCACTCTATTGTTTCACAGCATATAGACGTTCAAATTTTGGGCTAAAAATATAGGTCAGTTTCAGCATACGACACGAGTCGACCTGTGTATATTTGACTGTTATTCTGTTATTATTATGGTCATAAGTAATCAGTTTGAGTCTGAGTAACTATGGTGTAGCAATTATTTTTTGTTTTAAACTTGAAATAAATTGTGTAAACTACAATAAAAATTTGACAGTTTTCCATTGTATGGAAATCGGTGGAATCGTTTGTGTATGTCGATCGTTTCCAGTATATGTACAAGTCAATTTACTCATCAAACTCGCCTTATGATTCATAATATTTTCCAATTCCTTGTATATATATTTTATTTTGAATTCACCATTTCTGAAATTCCTCAGTCACTATTAAATTAATAGCATCAATGCACGCTTGAAACCACAGGCACTAACCGCTGACTTCTTGAATTATTATGAATCCTTTATGGATTCCCCTATATGTATAGCACAACACCATAGGCACCAATAATTTATTTTTAAGTTCCGGAACAAATAAAAAAAAATCAATAGAAATCAATGCACAGTATAATCACAATCTGTACATATTTTTGTCCTTCTAAGAAATTTCTTGACCGACCTATCGAGTGACATTTGACGAATAAGGAAAACTGTTAACTGCGTTAAGTTGACTCTTCATCTGCAGGAACTAATAATAATAAAATCCAAAGTAGAAGAACAACACTTTATAATAAGACACTACATCATGAGCACCAAGTAAATAATGAAATGAACTGAGGATTCAGCATACAAAGATAACAATGTATACAACTTAACTAGTTTCTAGTTTATGTCATAAACTTTATGAATTTCATTATATATTTAAAAATATACAGTCAGAAGTAGTCAGAACGCACTTTTGAGTACACGAACGATACTAAACAAATTCCAATTATAGTATAAACACAGTCTCAGGCAACGTCAAAATACTTTATAACATTTTAATAATTGCAAAAAAACTATCTTCTTCCACTGTCTCCAAGTAAGTGTGTAGAGTAAGAAATAGTATTGTGCGAATTTTCTCAGACCAAATACACACACACATACAAAACAATTTAATCACAATCACGGACGCATAGCAATGTACTAAAAAAGTCTTTTAATTTAAAACAATATGAATCTAACAACGTTTAACAATTAAATATATATATATATAAAGTAATATAAACATAATCTGACTACACTGACTTTTTTATGCTCGTCGTTCAGGAAATATGAAACTATACTGAAATATATGATAGATAGATACTAGATATGTAGACAGTCAGCTGTAATTGGTAAATTTTATCACAAGCACATTCAATGTGTACTTTCCTATTTAAACGATATCAGACAGTACTATACAGAGGAGGTACCTCTCGTTTCAATATATATATATATATATATGAAAGACAGGCATGTACTTGTAACAAATTCGAAGCCGCGAGTCGTGAATCATCAAACCTACATTAAACGACAATATAAATCTTGTGAGCATTCATATTGCTCAAGAATCCTCACGAGGAATAAATAAAAAAACAATGCCAGCCAGTATTATATACTAGGCTTGAAAATGCAAAGTTTGTATATCCACCATATTATACTGAATAAAATGGAATAGTGTACACAAGAGTAATGATAACACTAGTGAAGGACAGACAGCGCGAGACAGCCTTTATACAATAAAATCCTAACCTTTTCACGATTTGGCAAATCTAGAATATACATGTGGCACAATTTCTTCTGTTCACCACTAACTTCAAGATTGTCAATCGATATATAGTCAATAGTCAATTTAGATATGTTCAATATATTTACTCAACGTTGGTCACACAGTTATAAGGTATAGAATCTATACTATAGATACATACACACACAACACACACATTCACTATGTTCACTCATTTCTTACTTAAACGATAGTTAAAAGTTAAAACAAAATGAAGGTTTTTTTTAAAGAATCCTCAACACAAATAACTATAATGATGAAGCACGTTAAAAATCAAAAATGATTTGTTCCTTGAAGTTGTATTCTTTCCTATTTGTTTCTTCCTGCTTCTGACAGATAAGTTTAAAGTTTACATTTTTAGCCTTCAAATTTGAAGAACTTTTGGTGGTCAGATCGCCAAACACTGACTCATAAATAACATTATCTTTAACAGGTCCTGTACACATTTGAATAGTCTGCACCCCACCATGCTGGTAAACTTACTTTCATGTACTCTATAGATTAGATAACGAACCAATTTAAATAAAATGTTCGTAGTGTTTGAACATTCGAGAAAATTCAAAATCAATGAAAATATTTCTGGGTAAAACTGAATGGAAATTAAAGGATGGACTTGCCCTAGTTTTACTAAACTTACATATTTTAGTATCCATATTTTTCTCGGAAAAAATTAAATAGTCATGACTTAAATGACATCTAAGGACAATAGTCGACATGTATAAATGACATTTATTATAAATGCGAACATAGCAATTTCGTTTCTTCGCATATTCTAATGTGCAACTACTCTGAATATTTGGTAATTATTGTCGTCATGATGAGGACACTCTTTGTAGTAAGCATGGTAAAGGAAAGCGACGTTTACGCTATATAGCAATAGCCATGCATAAGTAAGCCCATGCTAATGTCACTTATCAATGGCTACTGAGAAGCTCGGCAACTACATACATATTTGGACAGTTTTGAATTATTAAGTGCACAATATCACATTCAGTGGACCACTATGCCACCCTCGATACAAGTTGAATAGGACAAAAACTACTACCTACTACCTACATACACAATGACCCCCAAATACACATGTAGCGAGTATCGTATACATATACATAAACTGAGAGACTGACCAAACACAAGTAATATTCTGTCTACATAATATGCTTTATTGTGATATGACTTGGTTGCTATCCTCCACAGCAATGAAAAATACTGGACACTAGGACCAACTACTACTGGTCAATATAACACTGCTGGTCGTTTCCTGCCATGAATGTATGGTACATATTTAGTCATTAGTTTAAAAATTTACTAACATTTACTCTAACTTGAATACGTATCTACTAAAGTCAAATAAAATCAACTAAAATTCCTGCGGAAGTAAAAACAAAACTTGTTCCCCTCTCCCAAGTTAAATGAGAGAGATTACAATTATATAATGTGAATTGCTCTCTGTATTTTTCAAACCATCATCTATCATTCTCATATGCATATACGTAGGTTTATAAACTCTGCTAATCGTAATAAGTGTACAAGCACAATCTACTAACGATATATAATATAAATAATATAAAATCATTGGGATTTTTTGAATTGCAAATTTTACCACAAGAAAATGTCAAAGAAAAACACCGCAACATGTTGACCTGTCCTGGTAAATTTGTTGTTATTATCAAATTAATTCATAATCAAAATAATCCTCAAAGTGTAAAAAAGATCAAAATTCCATTTCAATTTGAACAAATGAAATATTCGTATGTCCAATTAAAAATTCTTTCGTATCCCTCAAATAAACTTGTGTATTTCTTTACCAATAAATTATTGGCAATAATTATAATATTACTGAATAAAAGTTCTTTTTTACAAAATTTGAAAAGTGTTATAGTCACTATGGCCGTGTTAGGGCGGGTAAAATAAGACTCATTTGCAGATCTTAGTATTTGCAGATCTTAGTATTTACACTTACTTATGTAATTGTATAACTGTCACTTAACACGTTAATAAAGTCAAATCAATCAAGTTCTCTTGCAAACATTAGTTAAATCACATTGAAAAAATACTAGCTGCAATTTTTGTAACAATAATAAGCACCGTCAAGAGCCGACAGCAAACATAACTTGTCATTATCATCCCATGTTACGTTTTACCAAAGTTGTCTATTTATTTAACTATAATCTAGATTCTGGAAAGTTTTCTACAAACTGATTCTCTGCCAAATCACCCTAAAACCTTTGTATAGGAGTCCAAGTCTATCGTCAAAACAAAACGGCTGTGTAATTATTATTTAAATTCACATTTGAATAAATCTGAATTCATGTGATGCTGGAAGGAGTCAGTAGTAGTAAGTACTAGACATTCAATATAATCTCTTTCAACTCTTTGTTTCACCGTACACATTTCATATACAATTCATACACCTGCTCTCTTCCGCATGTACGATGAAAAACATGACGTACTGTCTTTGTCAAATCTCCTCATGGAGTTAAACAAATGACAAGGGATAGAAACTAACAGCCCAAACTTACTTCTCATTTACCTACATACGAAGACCTGAGGTTTTTTAAAATGTTTCAATCAGCTTTACCTAATATTGATAAATATCGGGAAATTTACAATCAAAATGACTGACGATATCACATCATCACTCAAAATGTAAAATATGTTCCACAATATTTGCATAATGTATAAGGAATCATATTGCCAAAAACTCTCATTTCACCTTCACACTAATTCATACTGTATTATTAATTCTTATTGCAAATCTGTATTGCTCAATACTGACCAGCTCGAAAGCTTGTCAAAGGTTTTATTGCAAAAGTTCTTTCTCCAGTCCAGTCTGACCATTAGACTCGAACATTGTGTGCCTACAATCATGAAGTACGGCATGTGTCGTATATTCGCTGGCGATGTTGAAGTAAATTCCCTTAATTAAATTGTATAAATTGTAAGGCGTATTTCCCAGGGAAAGACGCCATTATAATTTATAGCTACTAATAATTGTTTAATGACGAGCAATCAAAATACCTGATCTTTCTCTTTGTCTTTCTCCTTGTCTTTTTTCTTTTTCCTTCCAAATCCAGGAATGGAAATGCTGGATCTAACACTGCTTGTCCCCTTCTCTGCACGCTTTAGACCTGAGGATGTAGGTGAATCTGAAGCTAAAGTTAATACAATCGATGGACTGGCTGAATTCGGAGTTTTGTCCGATTCCATGACATGTACCGATTTTATTTTACTACTATCTTTGTCCCTTTTCATCACTGACGAAGTAGTAGTAGAAGGAGACGTAGCATCAAGTTGATGTTGTGGTATTTCCAATGGTTTAAATCGGGTGTTTGTTGTCTGTGTAATTGGTACTTTGGCAACATTATTTGTATGAACTGTATCATTGGCACTTCCGGTTTCAACTCTATGACTATTGCTTTTGATAGGGTCACGATTTGTACTGTCATTTCCATTCGAGTTCCCAAACGTCACATTGACAACACTTCGATAATTACTAGCATTATTATTTGCCGTGGATTTATATAAAGATAGGTCAAGGGAACTTCTGGATCCTCTCATACTTGATTTGATAGGTCGCTGAATCGACAGATTACTCATTGAACCATTATTAATCTGCCCAAGGTGGTTGTGTTCTTCTTGTTCTTCCAGAGAACTTTCTTGAAGTGGACCACGATAAACTACATTTCTTCCTAAACTATTTTCAACCACCAAGAAACCATTCGGATCGTCTCCATTCTGTCCTGAATCACCGTACCGTGATACTCCCAAATGAGAAACACTTCGTTCCGCTACAACTCCTCTGGACAATTTATTAGCACGACGAGGAGGAGCAATTATACCATCCATTGTTGAAGGCATTTTCTTTACGAAATATTACAAACAAAAGTTAGACATGCAATATTATATGTATTATAAAATACTACAAAATATTTTAGAAAAAAATTGCACTTTTTTCACAGGTTTCCAATTTAATCGGAATATGTAAAAGATCCCGATTGGATAAACTCGACAGTTATTAATTCGCGCTAAAGTCACGAAGCTATAATATAATATTATTAAAATTATATTATATTCTGTAGTCAAAAACGGCGATGGTAAAAAACTAAGATGTAGAGATTATATTAGCCGTTAACCTCTGAGTCACGAGGTTGTTGTCACTACAGCTTTGAATTCAAATCTAAAAAAACTTCAACTCTTATGTGTTGTCGCTCTTTGACGTGATGTCACCCATTCAAAAGAAATACGGACCATTGGAATTGGAATGCCCACATGGCTGTACACAATCTACAAAGACGAAGCAACTTTCGAAAAGTATTAAAGTCTTTCTCTGTCTCTCTCTATTCGATTATAGTACTGTACTCTGTGCCAAACGTAACATAATATTATTCTACAAACTTGCCATCATGCCGCCGACCGGACTAGTTAAAACCTTTCGTTTTCACTGCCTCTTGTTCAGTATCGCAGTACCACTTTATATACTAGTACGCACACATAAAACAAGTAGTGAGAGTAAAAATTGAACATGAAGAGAATGACGTTGGACAAAAGGTCACTGTCATTTCAAACTCTCAATTCCAAATCAAATAACAGACAGTTGCCATAATTTAAATTTGAATCCCTATTATTATTATTGTTGTTTACATAAAATTTATTTTTATTAAAAAGTATGAGCACTGACACACAAACACACATATATAGATATATTATTCTCTATAAATTGTAGGTTGTAAATGGAAAACTGAATCGCAATTATGATAATTATAATAACTTTATTTCACGTCATCAGGTACGAACAGTCTTGCAGAAATGTTTTCTAATCGGCAAGTTCTTGTGCTATAATTTACATATTTTCCGTCTAAAATATGATTTTCACTTATAGAAAACAAGCAGACGCACATACACGCACACGACTTTTATCTATTTTCTTTAGCTCTGTACGTTTCTCTCTACTAGTCTACTAGTGTATATTTAAATGCTCGATTTCCTTCTAAAATAGAGTATAAAATCTACTAATATATTTATTTATTGACAGCAAGTAATTTTTTTGTTATTTGTAACCAGACAAAATACGAGAATTCGAAAACGATTCAGTCCCACAATTGCGGTTTAAAAATGAGCACTGGCGGTCTCTGGTCAGACGAGTCACATTCCGCTCGTAGTTGGCAACTCGCGTTCGCTTTTTGATTGCAGACTAAATATACCAAAAATGCCTTAATTGGTTTTCAATCAATACTCATGGTTAGCAATAATAACTTGACAACATGGACGAAGATATAATTTTGGCCACACTATAATATCAAGTATCTATTCCTGTACTACATAGACACATGGGCTCTCAAGCGTCTCACTCTCTAAACTCTGAATGATAGTAGATGATAATGCTGTCAATCTATTTCTTTGTAGCACATACATAGGATAGCAATTGTCGCTTGAAATGCTTGCTGTGCTTCACTTCTGTTATTGACCAAATAAATACACACAGAAACTTAAACTTGCAATACTCTCTGTGAGAGAGTATTGCAAATTATAAACCTTGAAAACAGACGAGTTTAGTAATGTCAATGTCAATATGAAAAAATTGACAAACTCTCGATTGCGTCTGACTTCCAACTTACGCGAATTTAGTCCGTGTGAACAGTGTACACAGAGTGAACATAAAATAAAATTCTATTGGCTATTTCCTTCCCTCGTCTCTCATGTGTACACACATGGTCCCTTCAATTTCACAAGCTTTTCACAGTTTACGCAAACACAAATTGTGTGTCTACTTATTATATCCCAATTACTTTCTTGCCATCCTTTTCAAGACTTTAAACGTGACACAAAATGACTTATTAAAAAAAGCATGTTTCGAAAATTCCGAATTCTGCCTGTTTTTTATTTTTGTAGTTACAATAATAATTTTCTCCACGTCGAGTATGTACAGGCATAGGCACAGGGTATGCGATTAGGTACGGGAATAATTTTTAAATATGACTTGAATTGTAATGATGAAAATACGGTTGGAAATATAAGAACAACTGTATCTTCACTTCACTATTTCACGTTTCCCTTTTACATAACAATATTAATATTTATGTACATTTAAAAGGAATTGCACAAAAAACTGGAAAAAACTGAACACTTTCACTTTATCACTATCAGAAAGAGTATCACTGTGGAAAGGCACGTTCGTGATTCGTGTTGATTTGATACTGAAGGCAGAACACATACAAATGAATGATATATAAAGATACTTGTGCACATAACAGCTTCGACAGAACTGTGGAATGAAATGACAAAAATTATAGGGATCGTGAGATGAAATGGAGATCTGGAGACACTACGATATAGTGAATAGTACACGGAGGGAACGTATGCAAATGACACTGGCAAATGCGTGAGACCCAAGAAAAGTTCTCAACTTTTCAACTCCCACAAGTCCCGACTGGGTAATAACGATAAAATAAAGAGAACGAATAATGAACCAAGTTCTACTTTTGCTTGTACAATATGGATTATAAAAATTCACGGTCAGACACAAATTGTATCGAAATATTCGAAATTATTTACCAGCAGTATATGACACTGTTACTAATACTGCGTACACATCTACATATATACACTAGCACCTACAGTGACAAAAAACTCAAAATCTAATCATTTATACAACATAATACTGAATAATATTAAGAGTGAGAGAGAGAAAGAGAGAAGGTAAAGTTGTAGTAATTCAAAATATAAGAAAGCGACACATTTTTCAGACAAATGTGAACGACATGTCAAATAAAATGAAACCAAGGTTTCTCATATTCAAACAAATTGAAATGTTTATTGTATGTATAACATGATCATTGAACCTTATCACATCTTATCGAACTTTCATTTTTAAATTAATCATCCACGAGTTATTATTATTCGTTGTTCACTCTTTTTGTGCTCGTCTTTACAACACTCGAAAACATGGGAATGCAAATTATACATACATGCAAAAATCCCATATGGAGATTACGTCACTCCGATTATCAAACTTAGGACTAATTGAACATTTCCAAGTCACAAGGTCAACTGATAGTCGTAAAGTTGAATATTATTGGATATCTAGATTATTAGATGTTGAATATATATAAATATACATTGCACACTAATACTTCAATATATATATAAGTTCAACAACTGTTTTTGAAAGTGACAAAAACATAATCTCTCCACACTCGCATCTAAAAAAGTTCCCCGAATAACTTAAAGAGTTTTCTCTACAAACAAACTGCACTTGAGGCATAATAAATAACACTAAAGTCACTACTTAAAAAGTGCGTTTAGTATAATATATATGATATAAAAATTGATAAAACTCCTCATCTGAGCGAGACTTCCAATAACTTTTACTGTGATCGTAATTCTACTATCATTGTCCCCTTCCCCTTCCCCAAAATACCAAATAGTACTATATTTAAATAGACCTTTAGTTGGTTGTGTGTATTTAGACACATTTTTTTTTTTCAATCCCAGTTGTTACATAAATATTAGTCGTTACAGATAAATTTGATACTTGCAGGCAGCACCATAAGCTTGATGCAAATATGGAAAATCTATACATACACGGCAAACGGAGTTGTCATTAAAGTCTTGCATAGACTCATTTGTTCATACGACATGATATGACGTTGAATTCTATTATAATGTATGATAGATTTTTGATCACTCTTTTTCGCTGATAAAACCTTTGCTTATACGTTTTCAACTAGATGCGTAAAAATTGTGTGACGAATTTGCACGACAAAAATCAAACTTTATTTAAATTGGTACCATGTAATGATGTAATCGGTACATGCTACTTACTACGTACTACATATCCAAATCCGAAGAGATACGATAAAAACTAGCACTCTCTTTCAACTCTACTCGTCTAGAACGCGATACTTTACATAATTTTTGTTTCGTGTTATCCATTTCAGGCTTCCTCATGATTTCAATATACATGAATACTAACTTCAATACTCGCTGTATGCTATACGTTAAACTTGTGTCTGTATAAAAAAAAAATTTCATTTTTAAATTAAAAGTTTGAATAGAAAGTTCTGTGGACACACACACATTTCTCTGACGAAATTCTCAGAAATGAACTGTTAAAACAGTAAAAGTACTCGAGTTCTTCTAGCTCTAAAATATGTTGACATCTTTTGACTACATCTTGTGATGTATAAAACGAAATGGACAATATGTATGTACTTGATAAAGCAATTTTTGAGCTCCGGTGTAAAGGGGCCAATAAAACAGTACTAATTGTGAAAGTGGTGAAAGTACGTAGACAATTGTTTCTTGTCTACGAACTACAAGGCCTCTCACTCACGTAAACCATCTGCTTATCTATACTTTATAAATATTGACCACGTTATCTATCTTTATAAGGTTTTAATACCTATCATATGGAATATTATACTCGACAGAGTTGACACCTGTCAGTCAAGTTATACTTGGATTAACTTCTTTCTTTTTAATTTCGCTTCAAAAAACTGAAAACCTATAGGATAAAAACATTATGATTTCCTATGTAAAATTGCACACCTGCTGGGCAAACACTTGAGAGTTGAAGTTGGAATTTCATTTCGAACACCTAAGAAATAATTTTAAAAACCACGTTTCCTCCTTACATACTCTACATTTTGTGTACTGAATAGAAAGTAGGAGAAATACGAATGCAAACAATTTTCTGGAGCATTATGGATTCGAGTTCCTATAGACGTCTATGTGTAATACATTATTTTGCTACACTGATGTACTTATTGTTAGAGCAACTAGAGGCCGGCGTCGGCATACATGTATAAATAAATATGCTGATTACTCCTCTATTATTATTCAATTTCCGATGGACATGGCGAGTGCATGTAACTGCATGAAAAGGAATTCACAGGCAATAATCGCTTAAGTATATTGCGTGAGTTACCGAGGGTGTGTGTGTAGACTTTAGAGTGTGGCGAGTCAACAAGTTTTTCGCTTGTTAGTTGTATACCAAGTATAGATGATTAAATATTGACAAGAACTAACCCGTGAATCGATCTCTGATATTGATTTCCCGTCATCCACATCACTTGTAGACATCAACGTAGAAACACTGCTAGCCTTTACTAAGGACCCCGAAGTGCAGGCCAGGAAGTCTTCAGCGTCTTCTTCGCTTGCCACACCCAACTCTTCTCCGTAGCACGAGTGTACTAGTTTCCAAATTTCCTTTGTTGGCAGGGTCTAATGTTGAATGAGGGAAAAATTAACAAACAAAATTCTCTTGACAGTTGATTGTTTACACATTGACATTAATAGGCAAAGCAATTTAGGTACAAACTTAAAGAGTTTTTTTATAAACAATTTCCGATCATTAGTAAGTTATTTGTATTTATGAGAGACAAATCAAATTAAATGGACATGAACGGTGAAAGGTTTGAATGGCAACATGACATTAATTTCTTCTATACCTTGTTTAGTACACATTGTGTACATGTACAAACGGTGCGTATACATATAATTTAGACAATGCGTAGAAAAGTAGAAATGGTAATATATTGAAAAAGCTCAAGTCGATACTTTTCACCTTCCCAAAGTCGAGGGTGTCATGATGAGTTTTTTGCTATAAAAATTTCTCTGCAATTCAGCAATTTAGAAATTGGCATTTTGCTTCTGCAAGGTATACACATAGCGGCTAAATTGTACCCACAACCAACACATATTGTGTTTGTGCGAATAAGCTAATTGAAACATGACTATTACACTTAAACAAAAATGTTCTCCTTATTCCAAACAGAAAAAATAATGAATACCGATACATTTTATAAAAATAAGTTTAAGTAACAATAGAACAATACACATACCTAATATTTGCTGACAAAAACGCTTGTAGCAAATAAAATATACAAGAGACGCATAAAAATTTCAATTATTGTTGACAAAACAAACAAAAAATTAATATTTTACAAGACATATAAACAAAAACTAGCTTTGCCTAAATCAAAATCTAATTGACAAGTACATAACCGGATGCGTCAATATCGATATTGACGATAATTGTTTTTTTTATATATACAAGATTACGGACTCCCTGTGGGACATTTTGTGAGAAAATTGGTTAGTGCACACACATTTTTCTAAAAGCTGACTAAGTCAACATTGATAGCATTTTTTCTTACGTTACGCACATCTTCCAAGAGTGAACTTTGCCATAATTTAAATAGCATCACATAAGTTGCATCCCGTGTTACGAATGACGTAAAGAAGAATCTCTCCGCTTCAGTTGAAACTTGAACCGCATTTGGAATGACGAGAGCAGTCTTTTCCTTTGTAATTGAGGTGACATCCTTCAAGCGTATCGATGTCTGAGTCTCCCACCCAAAAATGTTTGCATAGAATGAAATGTAGTTTTGTGACACGTACATACGGCCTTGAATCAAAATCTCTCTTTGGAGGGCACACGAGTAGTCTGAAATCATAAAAGTCAATATGTAAAACAAAATCTTTTTTCCTTTGAGTAATAAATTATTACTCTATAGGTAAACAATTATTGAATTATTAGTGAGTATTCAACAATATTGAACACAATCTTGACGTACCAACTATGAGACGTTCCTCCAAAGGTAAATCCTTAAATATCTTTTTGAAATCTCCACTCCTGGTTTTGTACGAAGGATAGAAGACGTGATACCACATTTTCTTTTTATTTGGTTTAGGGCCATAATGCGGTGTGACTGCAGTTTCTTTCCCACTAGAACCACTGCTATCTTTTGAAACGTTTGATTCGACACTTTGAGTTAATTCTGAGCATGAAGATAAATTGGAGAGTTGAGGACCAAGGTCAAGATGTTGTCTTGTTTGTTGAGGGCTCTCTGGAAAACCTTTTTGAGATTTAGAATTGGAATCATTTGAATCCTTTCGTAGATTTGGACTATTTTTCTTATCCTTGTCCTTATATTTGTCTTTCTCAGATCCTGATGATGATGATGATGATGATGCTTGTTCAGTTTTTGAAGAAGATCCATTAGCTGTATTATTAGAATTATTACCACTATTATTGTTATCATTATTTTGCTGCTGTTGTTGATGATTATAATTGTGATTAAACGTAGAAGTAGAAGAAGGATAAGCTGCAACATCGTTGGTACTATTATTATTACCACCACTACTACCACTACTACTACTAAAATTTGAATCTGATTCCGATTTAGAATTAGAACTTGTACTTCGAGCTGATGCTCGAAGGTTACTCGTGGAAGTAATTTTATTATTTGAATTAGAACTGGAGACACTGATCGTCAGATTCTGAATCGAAGCACTCGGTGTATGAAATGAATCCGGTATGCTTTCCGTCAGACTTCTATCTTCACTAATACTTAAACCATCATCACAATAGTCGTCATCTTCATTCTCAATATTATGATCCTCAGATTGAACATCACTATTCGGGGATTTATCATCACCACCCCCACTATGTTGTTGTTGTTGATGATGCTGCTGATGTTGTTGTTGTTGTTGTTGTTGTTGTTGTTGTTGTTGCTGGTGATGATTTGCATCATCATCTTGATGTTCTTGACTATCTTGATATTTTCCATGACTATGACTATCTGAAGACGAGGATGATGATGTTGCACCCGGATAACTTTTTCTAGAAGAAGTCGGTGAAGAAGCAGCTAACATTAGTGAAGCTGATCCGGACACACAAGTTGTCGTAGAAGTTGGAGATTCATTTTCATTTTCATTGTTGTGATATTTATTATGATTATTATTGTGAGGATTTTGTTTGTTTGGCGAGGACAAACTACTACTACTACCACATGGCGTACTGGTACTACGACAGTACGACGGAGGATTATTCCTTCCTTCCGTGGATGTGGGAACAGTGTTCGAGGACAAAACTGCCAGGACAAACTCTGCCGAACTCTCAACTGTCGTGCTCATTGCATAGGCTGAAGTCGACATATTCGAAGTTTTCCTTGGAGCTGAAGTCGATGATGCCACGTCTTCTATTTCACTCATTTCAACTATATAGGCCAACTCTTCAAGTGAGCTGGCTGTTTACAGTAGTTGTCTGAACTTTGTTGACCAAAACTCCACTGTAATATTTAAATAATATTGGAAATCTTTCGTCCGAATCCAAAAGCACCTGTAAAAAAACAAACAACAAAAACCACATAAAATTACACCCTTAAACTTTATGTCAAAATGTTGTAATATTGCACAGTGTTACTAGCAAAATGTTTCACATAATCGTAGCTTTTACTTCGAAACGAAATGAATCAAATAATTAAGTAGTTTACATTTTTCTTTTTATTATGACTTTCGACACAGTCGTCACAGTCTACGCCAAACTACATATTATGTAGTATATTAATACGCTTTAATAATAAGAGTGTAATAATAATATTTATACTATAAACTACTATCAAGTATATTTATTATACTTGGTAGTTAAACTTATATACAGAGAATACATACTCACTGCGTCCGCTCCGGCATCTCTCTAAAATTAGAGTGAACCATTTACAATAAGAGAAACGGAAATTCAAATTCAAAATAATTTTTTTTAAAAACAAACTTTAATACGAAATTCGTAATTTTACGAATTCAATCCGACTCAATTTTCAAAGAAAAAACATTCATTTTTAATGCTGTGGCATTAGTAGTTTTAAGCAGTGGTTCTAATATGATAAATCCACTCACACTCACTCGCCACTGGAGGAACTTGAGTTTGGTGAGCAAATCATTCAAGTTCATTGTAGAATCAACGACGGGCTTCACGGCTGAAAAAGATGTGAATCTTTTGGGACGGTCAACACGGATGGCTTTGAACTTATCAAGGTCGGTTCATTCACGTTCTGCAACATTATCATCTTTCCTTCCATCATCCATCAGTGGTACATCATCATTGTTGACGAGACTGGCTCCTCTTTCAGCTCAGTTTTTAGCTCCAAAGACATCTCCAGCCTTACCATCTTCCTTTAGGTATGTTTTATTTTGGGACGAATTTTTTTTACAGAAATGGATAATATTTTGAGAAATGCCGAGTTTGTTGTTTAGATGTAATATTGAATGTAAATATATGAGAGATTTCGTTATTATTAAATAATAGACAGGTTGCTCCAATATATTGACGATACAATACAAACGTCGATACGAAATGGACTGTCCGCAATGTGATCTTCTTTTCATTGTAGCGTGATGGTATGATGATGATTCGACTGACACACCAAAGTACAAGGGTTCTATCCTCGATCTTGACCTCCTTTCTCCACCCTCTAAAAAAATTGGTTTGGCCGTGGGGGAGATTTTTGGATTGTTTTGCATTTTTCGGTCCCGGGACGAAATGTGAGCAGCTAAAAATCTGAAAAAATTCAGAGAGAAAAAAAAATAGTTGCTTAACAAAGTTATATTTGACAGTTTATGAAAATAATTGTAGACTTGATATGG